>MDKH01139032.1:0-20443 GCA_005239495.1 Nicotiana undulata
GAGCTTACATCAATTGACTTCTGATGTACTCTCACGTACGAAAACATGGGGTGTAACAAATATGATGAAGGAAGAGACCTTGGGGTGGAAGGAAAATATGGACCACCTTGCCTCGGAGAAACAAGTTGCTCGAGCCCAGCTGTCATCACCCGAAAGTCAACTTCGGGGTATGAAGGAGAAGAGCTTGGCTTATGCCAAGAAAATTAAGGAGCTCGGGGCTCGGTTGGCCGCCGAACTTACGAAGGCCAAATCTGAGGCAGAAAAAGCCAAGGCTGATGTGGAGGCGATCGTGGCTGTCTATCGATATGATGTTGAAGCTGTTCAAGCCAAGCAAGAGAGTCTGCCGAGGCCGCCCAAACTCGATCTCTTTGGATTTCCGAGCTTCCCAACAGAGAGAAACCCTCAAGGAGATCCATGCTCGAGGTTTCGATCTTACTAGCGAGATTAAGAAGGACAAATAGCACGAAGATGATGCAAAGGAATTGTCCTCCTGTGACGATGATGATGATGCCAGGAGCATGAGCGGGTCTGAGAATAGGAGGACCTCAATGGAGAAGAAGCTGCCCCCGAGGATAGTTAGGAACCTTAGGATTTTTCTTTCTTTTTTTTGAACTTTTGTGTAGGACCTTGATCGGTCCTTGTAAATACCTTTATATATATAAAAGATATCTTTTCTTTCTGACTTGCCTTTATTTCAATTTTTGCCTTGTGTTTCATTCATGCCTTGTGAAAATTTTATTCACAAGTTCGAAGCTTAGGAAATTTGATCGAGGTCTGACTAATGTAGTCTTTATAATCAAGTGAGTACTTGCTCGAACTCGAAGTAGGATAACCCTTAGGTATTAGTTGAGTGAGGATGACTTCTCAAACTCACAAAATAAAATGGCCCTTCGGCTCTTGAATTAGGCCGATATGGCCTCAAAAGAATGGCTTTTTTCCCTTTTCGGCTTAAGAAAATTAATCATATAAAAATTTGTTATGCCTTAGCACGAGATAAGCTTGTACCTATTAGGTTTTTCGAGGGTTGGTGTTATCGAAACCCTTTGCTTTGTTATGCCTTAGCATGAAATAAGGTTGTTCGAGAGTTCGGACAATTCGGTACCCCTTAGGGTTTTCGAGGGTTGATGTTATCGAAACCTTTTGTGATTTTGCCGAGGGTAGACCTTTTAACGATTTTTTGAAAATATTAGAAGGCCTGTTTTATTACGTAATTCGGACGTCTCAGAATCGTGTTAGTTTGGCTGTAGCCTTTAACTTGGGATTTGCCTCTTAGGCTTGTTTCCCGATTATACTTGAATTTGTTTGAAGTGTCAATCCTTGAGTGGGGTGGCCGTGGCTTATAAAAATGAGAGTTTCCTTTTTAAGGTCTTATGATCTCGAGACTTTAATAATTCGATTACGTCGATTTTTCAGATGATATTCCCCGAGTATGGGGTAAGTTGTTTGAACCTCAGTTGTGATCGACCCTTAAGCCTGTTTCCACAATAAACCAATAATATGAAATTATAAAGTAAAAATTTCTCTAAGGCATGAGATATTTGGCAAAGAAAAATACTTCTCTAAATAGATTATACATGCGTACATGTTTTCCATTAGGGCTCAAGTAATCTACATGGACACGGTTCGTTTGACCATTTGGCCCTTACAAAATTTTACCTATCGAGACCCCGTTTACACAAAGTACCTTCCTTGTAACAAAGTTGACATCTGAGGGTGATGCCCCCAGTATTCGAGGTTGATTGTAAAAAATCCTCGGATACTGCTGAATTACTCTAAGTTAGCACGAACAATGGTTGCCTCATTAAAAACCTCGTCGGAAAATCCATTTAGGACAAAAATCGATCTAAGGGAAAAAGAGTGTAACGAGTGCTTTCAGACCTCAGGACTTGTGATGAATAATCCTATGATGTCTTCGACTGAACACCTGCAATTGGTTAGTATAAAATACAAATAAAAATGGAGATGGTTGTACCTTAGTAGTAATATCGTTTAAGGAGTGATACGTTCCACTTGTGTGGTAATTGCTCGCAGTTCATCGTGGCAAGTTTGTCGGATCCTTTTCCAACGATATCGAGGACCTGATATGTACCTCCCACTTTGGGCCAAGTTTTCCTTCGTTTGGGTCTCAGAACTAAGTCCCCGATTTTAAAGTGTTGAAGATTGGCTCTTCGATTGTAATACCTTTCGATCCGATGTTTCTGTGCGGCCTTCTAACGAGGGCGGCTTCCCGCCTTTCATCTAGCAATTAAAGGCTTGTGTTCATAGCCTCGTGATTTTACTCTTCCATTCCGTACCAAAACCTGAGGCTAGGTTCCCGAACTTCATCCGGGATCAGAGCTTCGACACCATATACTAAGGAGAACGGTGTTGCCCCCGTACTGGATTTCGATGTTGTACGGTACGCCCAAAGTACCTCGAGCAATATTTCTCTCCATTTTCCTTTAGCGTCGGTCAATCTTTTATTTAAATTTTGAATGATGGTCTTTTTTGTTGATTCGGCCTGTCCGTTCCCACTAGGATGATATGGCCTTGATAGGATCCTTTTTATTTTGTGGTCTTCGAGAAACTTTGTTACTTTGCTGTTGACGAATTGCTTTCCATTGTCGCATGCGATCTCGTCAAGCATCCCAAATCGGAATATAATGTGGTCCCAGATGAAGTCTCTGACTCTTATCTCTCTGACTTTGTCAATGGACTGTGCTTCAGCCCACTTAGAGAAATAGTCAGTCATAAACAAAATAAATTTAGCTTTACCTGGGGCTGATGGTAGAGGGTCAAAGATATCGATTCCCCATTTCATGAATGGCCATGGGGATAAGACTGAGTGGAGTTGCTCTTCAGGTTGGTGAATCATTGGCGCATACCTTTGACATTTGTTGCAGTTTTGAACAAACTCTTTTGTATCATTTTCCATATCGATCCAATAGTATCCTGCTCTGATGACATTGTGAACCAATAATTCAGCAGCGGAATGATTTCTACAAGTGCCTTTGTTAATTTCCCGTAGGACGTAGTCGGTATCTCCTGTTCATAAACATATTTCCAGCGGTCCATCGAACATCCTTCTATATAATGTTCCCTCCTTGGCCAATGTGAACCGTGCGACCTTCGGGTGTAGAGTCTGATTCCTTAGGGTCCGATGAAAGCTTCCCATTTTTTAGGTATTCGATATACTTATTCCTCCAATCCTAGGCCATACTTTTGGAGTTTATTTCGGCGTGTCTTTCTTCAATTAACGACTTTAGAAGTTGTATGACAACCCCGAGCTAAGCTCGTCATCTTCAACTGATGACCTCAAATTTGCAAGGGCGCTGACCTCACTATTTTTCTCTCGAGGTACGTGTTGTAGGGTCCATTCTTCGAATCGATGTAGATACACATGTAGTTTATCCAAGTACCTTTGCATTCAGTCTTCTCGAACCTCGAACGTTTGTTGACTTGGTTTACCACAAGTGGGGACTCGCATTTTCCCTCGATGACCTCTGCTCCCAAACACTTAGCTAGCTCGAGACCTGCAATCATGACCTCATACTCGGCCTCATTATTAGTTAATTTCAAAGTATTGATAGACTGTCTAATTGTAGTACTTGTGGGTGTCTTCAAAACGATACCTATCTCGGACCCCTTAACGTTCGAAGTGCCATATGTGAAGAGGGTCCACACCCCCGATGATGTACCTTATTTTAGTAATAGTTCCTTTTTGACCTCGGGAATGAGGTCTGGCGTGAAGTCGGCCGCGAAGTATGCCAAGATTTGAGACTTGATGGACGTTTGGGGTTGATACTCGATATCATACCTGCTCGACGAACCATTTGGCCAATCGGACAGAGAGTTTGGGCTTATGAAAAATATTATGACAGGGATAGGTAGTCACCACGCAAATTGGGTGACATTGAAATATGGTTTCAATTTCCTAGAGGCGCTTATTAGAGCAAGCGCTAATTTTTCTAAGTGTGGGTACCAGGTCTCAGCCTCACCTAAAGTTCGCCTAACATAATAAACAGGAAATTGCGTACCTTGATCTTCTCGAACTAGGACCCCACTTACCGCGATTTCTGAGACTGCTAAGTACAAGAAGAGTTTCTCGTCCGCTTTCAGAGTATGAAGCAGTGGAGGGATCGAGAGGTACCTCTTTAATTCTTCCAATACTTGTTGGCATTCCAGGGTCCATGCAAAATTGTTCTTCATTTTGAGTAGTGAGAAGAACCGGTGACTTCTATGTGTAGACCTCGAGATGACTCGGCCTAGGGCGGCCATGCGCTCTGTTAATCTTTGTACGAACTTAACGTTGTCCACGATTGTGATGTCTTTGATTGTCTAGATTTTATTGGGGCTAATCTCGATTCCCCGATTTGATACCATACAGTCGAGGAACTTGCCCGAACCGACCCTGAATGCACATTTCTTCGGGTTGAGCTTCATGTTGTATTTCCTAAGTATATCGAAGGTCTCCTGCCAGTGTTTCAAATGGCCTTTGCTCGTAGGGACTTAACTAGCATATCGTCAATATAAACATCCAACATTTTTTTGTCCGAATGGCAACACATTATAACAATAGGTGCGATACTTAGTGATAGCACAAAGTCTTTTCCTGATCCCCCGGGTCTATTTGTATTTTATTGTACACGGAGTAGGCATCGAGAAAACTAAGGATCTCGTGGCCGGCCGTGGCATCGATCGTGCGATCGATATTCAACAAAGGAAAGGAGTCTTTAGGACATGCTTTGTTTAAATCCTTATAATCTATGCACATTCTACGTTTATTCCCTTTTTAGGGACTACGACTCGTTTTTTAACCATTCGGGATATTTTACCTCCCAAATGGATCCTATTTTGAGAAGTTTGTACCTCGTCCTTGATAAATGCATGTTGTACCTCGGACTGGGGCCTTCTCTTTTGTTTTACTGAGTGGAACTTCGGGTCCAGGCTCAGTCGATGTGTATTGATCTTCGGTGGGATCCCTGTCATATCTAGGTGGGACCAAGAAAAATAATCCATATTATCGATAAGGAATTTAATGAGTTTTTACCTTAGCTCGGGGGTTAACCCCGTACCCAGGTATACCTTTCGATCGGGTAGATGCTCGATCAGTATGACTTGCACCAGCTCTCCGACTGTCAATTTGGTGGCATTGGAATCCTCGGGTATTATGAAGGATCGAGGGATCCAGTAGTCATTGCCCTCATACGTTCCATGCTTCTCTGACTGAGTCTAGTCTGGTGCATGTGGTTGCTATTTAGCTTTCTGTTTTTCTTTGGATTCTGATTACTTTGTTGATGAAAGCGCTGATACCGGTATTACTTCGTCAATCGCGAACATCTCTTTGGAAACAAGTTGTTCCCCAGACACCATTTTTACTCCATCCGGTGTTGGGAACTTCAACATTTGGTGAAGGGTTGAGGGGACCGCCGTCATGTTATTAGTCCACGATCTTCCGAGCATGGCGTTGTATCTCATATCACCCTCGATCACATGGATATTTGTTTCTTGAATAGTTTCGGCTACATTTACTGGTAAGATGATTTCACCTTTAGTTGTTTCACTTGCCATGTTGAAACCATCGAGAACTCGAGCTGCTGGCACGATCTGTTCTTGTAGACCGAGCCGCTCCACGACCCTCGATCGAATAATATTGGCCGATTTCCCTAGATTAATTAAAACACGTTTAACCTGAATTTTATTCATAAGGATAGAGATTACCAATGCATCATTGTGGGGTTGTGATATCCCCTCTGCTTTCTCGTCATTGAACGACAAAGTGCCTTTTGGTATATAGTCTCGAGTTCGTTTTTCCCTGGTGATCGTCACCTTCGTGAGTTTGAAAACGGGCCCTTGTGGAATATCGACCCCAACAATGATCATGTGAATCACATGTTGTGGTTCTTCCTGTTCATTTTTCCTATTTGCATCCCTGTCTCTGAAGTGATTTTTAGTTCGGCCGCTTAAGAACTCTCGAAGACGAACCTCGTTGAATAAACGGGCCACCTTTTCTTTTAAATGTCTGCAGTCTTCGATTCTATGACCATGGGTACCATGATATTTGAATATTTGATTAGGGTTCCTTTGAGCTGGATCTATCTGTAGGGCTCTGGTCCATCTAGTCTCCTTGATTCTCCCCATGGCTGACACAATACCTGATGCGTTAATGCTGAAGTTGTACTCTAACAATCGTGGCGCTTCTGTGGGCTCGACATGCTTATCGAAGCCACTTTTGTTCATAAGCCCTCGGGAGCTCTATCCTCGATCATTCCTTTGATCATTTCGAATGGGATTGCGTCTTGGGCCACTGTTTCTACGATTTGTGATGTATGGTTGATACCGATCTCTTCTTGATCGAGGTTCTCTATCGATGTCCCTTGGAGTTCCGCTAATGGTACTTTTGGTAAACAGATCCGGAAGGGGTCCCGAAGTGATCATCCTCGACCCTGATCTTTGACTGGTACCGATTATGTACATCGACCCAAGTCACCGCTGGATATTCAATTAAATTCTTCTTTAGCTGTCGTGATGCAACCGAACTTCGTTCGTTCAAACCTTGAGTAAAGGCTTGAACAACCCAATCGTCTGTGGTCGGGGATAGTTCCATGCATTCTATCTGGAAGCGAGATACGAATTTCCTTAACATTTTGTTGTTTTTTTGTTTCACCTAGAGGTCCGACTTCCTAGTCACAACCTTTATTGCTCCGGCATGTGTCTTTACAAATGAATCTTCAAGCATGGCGAAGAAATCGATGGAATTAGGCGGCAAATTTTGGTACCATATCATCGCTCCGGTATGCTCCGGCATGTGCCTTTACAAATTGGGGTCGGTGGTCCCATTGTATTTGGGAATTTCTGGCATGCAAAATGTTTTCGGGATGGGCTTCGGAGCCGCACTTGAAGGGAAAGGCTTCTGCATGAACTTCTTCGAATCCAGACCTTTTAGAATCGGTGGTGCTCCCGGTATTTGGTCAACTCGAGAATTTCTACCTCTTTATCATTTGCCTCAATTTTCTTTTCTCCTGATTCAATCCGTTTAGTGAACTATTTTCATAATGGCAGGGTTAGTCCCTGAGTCATTAGCGTTCGATCTCTCCGGTACAGGCTCGGTCCTAGGGACGACTTCTGGTTCGATCCTACTTGGTGCTCGGTGCTGATTTTGTAGTTGTGCCGTAGCGTCTTGTTGAGCTTGTAACATTTCAAATATTAATTGGAGGTTGAATCCACCATCTTCCCTGCCCTACGTACCTCGACCACTTGATCGAATTTCCCTGCGTACATTACCTTCGGGATCAACGCCCAAATTTGCATTTAGGGCGATATATGCACTGACATCGATTGGATTTGCAATTAGTACTCCCTCGAGGTCAACATGAGGCACCTCGATCCCTGGGGCGGCTATATTTTCATTTTCCCCGTGAAATCTGAGGCCGTTATCACTGTGTGTGGGTGCTGCTTGTGAGTTTGACATGTTTATCTTGAAAACAAAGATTCTTACAAGGACAAGTGTAAATCAGTGTGTGTTATCAGAATCAGTATTAAGCAACCACTATTGTCCTTAGCCGCACAGTGGGCGCCAAACTATTTACCCTTAAAATTGGATAACAATTAAATTATAATGTTGTTTTAAGGACACGTAATTTAACCTAATACCAATTGATAAATATGATAATTAATAATAAAAATTAACAATAAGATAGAGTAAACCAGTATTAAAATGGAATCCAGCCCTCGAGCTAGACTGCCCTCAAACTAGTCGATATTACAACAGTTATGAATAAAGCAGAAATAAACTGAATAACAAGAACATATAAGCAGGAGAGAAAGTATTATATTGCCTTGATATATGTGAACAATGTGTGTTACAAATGATTAGAACTCCACTTTATATAGTAGAAGAATTCTACTTATGGTATAACTCTAATTAGAGAAAGAAACCCCATGATTAGATAATTAACTGTTCCTGATTTGATCCGTTCCGAGATTTACGCCATGATCTTCGACCAGTCACAGATATCTCGCCTTTCTGTTATTGTGCTATATTTGATCTTGCTTGATGTATGTATCATTTGTTCTCGATCGCTACTGGCCTCGATCTCGACAGGTACCTCGATTCCGAGCTCGATACCTTCTCCTCATGCTTCGGTCTAATCCACTACGGGGCCGACCTTCGATGAAACTCCCTAGTCTTGGTCAAATAGTAAAATTGGGTGGGCCCGATTTTAACCGTATACAATAACATTTTTTCACCAGGTATATGGATGTACCATTACACAAAAGAAAGACATTTCTCGGGCGTAAACGTGTGTTTGAGATTGTTTATGGTAATTGGGATAAGTCCTTTGCCGCTCTACCTAGGTACGCATATCAACATTTTAACCCCAGGACTATCGTTGAATGGAAGCTTGAGCGGAGTCCGTGAATACACGAAATTCATATTCAGATATGTAATCTGGGCATTTAAACTAGCCATTGATGGTTTTGTGCATTGTCGGCCGACAATATCCATAGACGGTACTCATGTATATGGAAAGTATGATATTAAGTTGTTGATCGATGTTGTAGTAGATGCTAATGGAAGCATATTTCCTCTCGCATTTGCTATTTGTGCCAATGAAAGCCAAGAGACATGGACTTTGTTTTGAACCACTTGAAGGAGCACGTTGCCATACAATGTTCTGGTATTTGTCTAATATCTTATCGGCGTGACATATTGTAAATTCTGTACAGAATTTACGTGCATGGCAGGAACCGTATGCCTACCACTGTTATTGTGTTAGTGCCACGACCCAAATCTAAACCCTATCGTGATGGCGCCTATTGTGATACTAGGCAAGCCTATTTATCCCAAAAATACTACCAATTGAATTATAAGAGTTAAGTAAAGATTTTCAATATTAGAACTTCCCATAAAAGTCACAACTAAATTCGAATTTGAAAATACAATGCGGAAAACGAGCCCCAAACATCAAGGTGTCACTAAGTCATTAGCGTCTAAGTACTTAAACTATTACATAAAATGTCTAAATGTCAATACAACCGAAAAGGAGAAATAGAAGGAGTAAAAAGGTCCTATGGACGCTGGCAGCTACCTTGCAGTCTCCGAAACTCTGAAAGCCTGAACTCAACAATCGCCGCGCTCAAACACACCTGAATCTGCACATGAAGTGCAGGGTGTAGTATGAGTACATCCAACTCAGCAAGTAACAACAATAACTAAGGAATTTAGTAGTAGTGACGAGCTAAGCTGAACAATTCTATTAATAACTTTTCACAGTTAAGGATAAACAGGAGTAAAAGGGCCAATTTCATAAATTATCAACTGCTACAAGGCAAATAGCAGATAAATGCAATAATAGCAAAAGTAGATGAAACCTCACAAGCACTATCACTCAATCCCTCAGCCCTCAATGCACACGCTCAATAGGCAAATGCGCTCAATAGGGATGTTAAGACTCCAGAGGGCTTCTACAGCCCAAGCGCTAATCTACACGGACCACTCACGTGCTATCATATTATATCTAGATCCGCACGGACAACTCACGTGCTATAGTAAAATATCTCACAACAGGCCCTCGACCTCAATCAGTCATGTACCTCTCTAGCCTCAGAGTTGTTAATAAATAAAGGAAAGCAGTGAAAATAAAAGTATTACAGTGTATCAGCAAGAAAATAATTGAGACTGCGGTAAATACGTACAAGAATCACTATGACTGAGTATAACTACTGTGAGCAGGGATAAAGCCTAAGCATGATCTCTATAATGGAAGCAGTCAAGTTCTAGTAGACAGGAAAAACACATAACACAAATACAGGCTATTGGGCTTCCCAGCCTCACGGGACGAACCAAGTCTCAATCCCTCACAGCGAACACCCATACGCCCGTCACCTAGCATGGGTGTCACCTCCCAACAGTCACATGATATCAAATCTCCGGGTTTCATACCCTCAAAACCAGATTTAAAACTGTTACTTACCTTAACAGCGTAGAGATCCTACTCCGGGATGCTCTCGCCCCTCGAATCGGTCCCCAAAAGCTCCAAATCTATTCACAATCAATACAATACCATCAACATATGCTAAGGAAACGAATTCCACAAGAAAAACTACAAAATTGGGCCAAAACCCAAAATTGGCTAAAACCCGACCCTCGGCCCCACGACTCAAAATCCGGTAAAAGTCACAAATTACGAACACCCATTCACTCACGAGTCCAACCATACTAGTTTAACTCAAATCCGACTTCGAATCGACATTCCAATCCCAAAAATTATTTTATGAAGTTTCTACATTTCCCCCAATTTTCCAGCTCAAAGTACTAATCAGATGATGAAATCATTGATATATTCATGTATATTAACCAAATCCGAGTTAGAATCACTTACCCCGATGAATTTCTTGAAAAAACCCACGAAACATTGCCACAAACCGAGCTCCCTAGGTCCAAAATGTGAAATAATGCCCTAAAACCCGTTTATATAGTGCACCCTATGAACTCCCACTATGCGGTCCGCAAAATTCCAAGCGCGGCCACGCCTCCCAGGTCATGCGGTCGCGAAAAAATGGTGCAACCGCACTTTTGGTGGCTGCATTGCCAGACTTTAGTATTTTGTCTATAACTTTCTCTACGGATGTCCAAATGATGACTTCTTTACTTTCTGGAAACTAAACACGAAGAGCTACAAGTGTTGTATTTGAATCATCTTAAAATTCCTTGTAGATCAAAAGATATACGCTTCCGAAGTCGGATAAGCGGATCTGCAGAACCTTTCCCCGAAGTGCGGTTGCGGCAAAATTATGCGATCCGCGAAATTTTGCTGAGGTCCGCAAAATTCAAAGCACCATAACCATACATGTGTTCCGGAAATGCCCGGACTAGCTCAAAACTCCCCTGAAAATACACCCGAGGCCTCCGGAACCTCAACCAAAGGTACCACCAAGTCCTAAAATACCACACAAACTCAATCGAGGTCTCGAATCACATCAAACAATAACAAAAACATGAATCGCACACCAATTCAACCTTAATGGACTTGAAACCTCAAACTTCCACAATCAATGCCGAAACCTATCAAACCTCGTCCGAATAATCTCAAATTTTGCACACACGTCACAAATGACACTACGGATCTACTCCAACTCCCGGAATTCCATTCCGACTCTAATGTCAAATTTTCACTGCCGACCGAAAACCACCAAATTACCAATTTCACCAATTTAAGCCTAATTCTACCACGGACCTCCAAACTACATTTCGGACACGCTCCTAAGTCCAAAATCACCTGACTAAGCTATCCGAACCGTAAAAATCCCAATTCGATATCTTTTACCATAAGTCAACATCCAGTTGACGTTTCCAACTTAACCTTCTAAATAAGAGACTAAGTGTCTCATTCCACTCCGAAACTTCTCCGGACCCGAACCTACCAACCGATACAACACAACATAGCTGAACAACACATATAGAAGCAGAAATGGGAGAAATGGGGCTATAACTCTTGAAACAACCGGTCGGGTCGTTACATCCTCCCCTCTTAAACAAATGTTCATCCTCGAACGAGTCTAGAAACATACCTGGAGTATCAAATAGGCATGGATATCTGCTCCGCATCTCCCACTCGATCTCCCAGGTGGCTTCCTCCGCGAGCTGACCTCTCCATTGCACCTTCACAGAAGCTATGCCCTTTGACCTCAACTTTCAGAACTGCCGATCACCAATAGCCACCGGCTCCTCATCATAAGTCATATCACCCTCCAACTGAACCGTGCTGGAGTCCAAAACATGGGAAGGATTGCCAACATATGTCTGAAGCATGGAAACATGAAATACTGGATGCACACTTGACAAACTAGGTGGCAGGGCAAGCTTATAATCCACCTTCCCTATCCTCTGAAGCACCTCGAAAGGCCCAATGAACCGGGGGCTCAACTTGCGCCTCTTCCCAAACCTCATAACACCCTTCATGGGTGATACCTTCAACAAGACCATTTCCCCAACCATAAATGACACATCACGAACCTTCTTGTCCGTATAGTGCTTTTGCCTATATTGCGACGTGCGAAGCCGCTCCTGAATCAATTTCACCTTATCTAAAGCATCCTGAACCAAGTCTGTACCCAAGAGCCTAGCCTCACCCGGCTCAAACCATCCAACCGGAGATCTACACCTCCTCCCATATAAAGCCTCATACGGAGCAATCTGAATACTCGACTGATAACTGTTGTTATACGCAAACTCCGTGAGCGGCAAAAACTGGTCCCATGAACCCCCAAAGTCAATAACACAACCGCACAACATGTCCTCAAATATCTGAATAGTGCGCTCAGGTTGTCTGTCCGTATGGGGGTGAAAAGTTGTGCTCAACTCAACCTGAGTACCCCACCCTTGCAGCACGACCCTCCAAATCTGCGATTCAAATTGAGTACCCCTATTTGATATGATGAAAATTGGGACACCATGCAAGCGAACAACCTCTCGGATATAAATCTCAGTCAACCGCTCTGAAGTGTAGGTAGTACCAACAGGAATGAAGTGCCCAGACTTGGTCAGCCGGTCCACAATAACCCAAATAGCGTCGAACTTCTTCGAAGTCCGTGGGAGCCCAACTACAAAGTCCATGGTGATCCGTTCCCACTTCCACTCCGGAATATCTAACCTCTGAAGCAATTTGCCCGTCTCTGATGCTTATACTTAACCTGCTAACAGTTGAAACACCGAGCCACAAACCTAATAATATCTTTCTCCATCCGTCTCTACCAATAGTGCTGTCTCAAATCCTGGTACATCTTTGCGGTACTAGGATGGATGGAATACCGCGAGTTGTGGGCCTCCTCAAGAATCAACTCCCGAAGCCCATCTACATTAGACACACATATCTGACCCTTCATCCTCAACACACCGTCATCACCAATAGTCACATCTCTGGCATCACCTCGCCAGACCCTATCCTGAAGAACGAGCAGGTGGGGGTCATCATAATGATGCTCCCTAATACGGTCATAAAGAGAAGACTTGGAGACCACGCAAGACAATACCCGACTAGGATCCGAAATGTCCAATCTCACAAGCTGGACCACTAAGGCCTAAACATCCAATGACAAAGGTCTCTCTGCTGCTGGGAGATATGCTAAACTCCCTAAACTCTCTGCCCGACGACTCAAAGCATCGGCCACCACATTGGCCTTCCCCGGATGGTACATAATAGAGATATCATAGTCTTTAAGAATCTCTAACCATCTCTGCTGACGCAAATTAAGATCCTTCTGCTTAAACATATGCTGTAGACTCTGGTGATCAGTATAAATCTCAAATGAACCCCATACAAATGATGACGCCAAATCATTAAGGCGTGAACAATGGTTGCTAACTCAAGATCATGCACCAGATAATTCTTTTCATGGGTCTTCAACTTGCGTGAGGCATAGGTAATCACCCTACCCTCCTGCATCAAAACACAACCAATTCCTATCCTCGAGGCATCACAATACACAGTATAAGAACCTGAAGCTGATGGCAGAACTAACAATGAAGCTGTGGTCAAATCAGTCTTGAGCTTCTGAAAGCTCTCCTCACACTCGTCTGACCACCTGAATGGGGCACCCTTTTGGGTCAATTTGGTCAAGGTCAAAGCAATAGATGAGAATCCTTCCATGAAGCGACAATAATAACCTGCCAAACCAAGAAAGCTCCTATTCTCCATGGCTGAGGATGGTCTAGGTCAATTTTGCACCGCCTCTATCTTCTTTGTATCCACTTGAATACCCTCACTGGACACCACGTGTCCCAAGAATGCTACTGAACTGAGCCAAAACTCACACTTGGAGTACTTTGCATAAAGCTTCTCCTCCCTCAATCTCTGTAGTTCATTACTCAAATATTGAACATGCTCCTCCTTGCTACGAGAGTACACCAGGATGTCATCAATGAATATAATAACAAAGGAGTCCAAATATGGCTGGAATACATTGTTCATCAAATGCATGAACGTTGCTGGGGCATTGGTCAACCCAAATGACATCACCAAGAACTCATAATAGCCATAACGGGTCCTGAAAACGGTCTTAAGAATCCCGAATCTTCAGCTGGTGATACCCGGACCTCAAATCAATCTTAGAGAACACCATCGCTCCTTGAAGATGGTCAAATAAATCATCACTTCGAGGCAAGGGATACTTGTTTTTGACTGTGACCTTGTTCAACTACCTATCATCATTGCACATTCTCATGGAACCATCCTTCTTCTTCATAAATTGAATCGGTGCACCCCAAGGTGACACACTAGGTCGAATAAACCCTTTATCTATGAGTTCCCAAAGCTGTTCTTTCAATTCCTTCAACTCCGCCAATGCCATAAAATACAGTGGAATAGAAATGGGATGAGTGTCCGTCACCAAATCAATACCAAAGTCAATAACCCTATCAGGCGGCATGCCCGACAGGTCTACGAAAACACATCCGGAAAATCACATACCACCGGGACATAATCAGTGGCAGGAGTCTCTACACTATATCTCTCACAAAAGCCAAGTAAGAGAGACAACCCTTCTCAACCATACGCTGAGCCTTCAAATAGGAAATCATCCTACTCGGTACATAGTCTATAGAACCACTCCACTCTACCCTCGGACACCCCGACACCGCTAACATCACGGTCTTAGCGTGATAATCTAGAATAGCATGACGTGGAGATAACCAATCCATACCCAATATATCATCGAAATCAACTATTCTAAGCAACAAAAGGTCCACTCGGGTCTCTAGACCCCCAATAGACACAACACATGACCGATATATGCGGTCCACAACAATAGTATCGCCCACCAGAGTAGATACATGAACGGATAAAACTAAAGACTCACGGGGCATATCCAGAAAATGAGCGAAATACGAGGAAACATATGAATATGTAGAACCAGGGTCAAATAATACAGAGGCATCCCTGTGACAGATGGAGACAATACATGTAATCACAGCATCTGAAGAAATAACATCTGGTCTGGCGGGCAAAGAAACGGTCCTGACCACCTCCTGATCTGCCTCCCCCTCTCAGGCGTCCCCTAGCTGATTGGGCTCCACCCCTCGCTGTCTGAGGTCTACCCCTAAATGGCTGGGCGGGTAGTAGATTAACTGGTGCTGGTGCTATCGGTCGAGTACTCCGCTGTGGAATCCCACCCAACAGCCTAGGGCTATCTCTCATAATGTGGCCGAAATCTTCGCACTCAAAACAACCCATCCTCTGACAAAACTACTACTCCTGATGCCCAAAAGAACTACCTGGGGATACCTGAGAGAACGGGGCATGATGAGAACTTTGCATTGGCAGTACACTGAATGACGACTGGCCCTGCTGATGACTGTGAGAACCATGGCCAGATGATGCACCATAGTGAAATGGGCAAGATGACTGAGCATGCTTGAATGGACGGCCTCTGCCGTGCTGGAACTGACCCCATGAGGAGAACCACTGAATCCACCTGGTCCACGAGGCCTCTTGGCCTCCCTCTCAACCCTCTCATGACCCTGAACCATCTCAATCTGTCAAGCGATGTCGACAACCGCATCAAAGGTAGCACCAGACACCCTATCTCGGGTCATTAGCAATCGTAGCTGAAACGTGAGACCATCTATGAACCGCATGATCCTCTCCTTGTCTGTGGGATTCAACCAGATAGCATGACGGGCAAACTCCGAGAATCACATCTCATACCGCGTCACAGACATATCACCCCGGCGAAGCTGCTCAAACTATAAGCGCAACTCTTCTCTGCGGGGCTGGGGCACAAACTTCTCCAAAAATACCACGAAGAACTGCTACCAAGTGAGGGGTACTGCGCCAAAGGCCTACACCTCTCCCAAGTCTCCCACCATCAGACTGCAGCCCCATACAACTAAAGTGTAGTGAATGATACCCCTTATGTCTCCAGAATACCAGGTGTGCGGAGAATCCTCTGGAACCTGTCCAAGAAATTTTGGGCATCCTCTCTTTGTGTTCCACCTGTCCCAAATATCTCCAACCTACGCTGATCATCCTCCAGCATAGCAGGAACTACATGCTCTTAGGCAGCTACAACCAGCTGGGTTGGTGGTGCCCCCGGAGTCTGGAGTCCCTGAACAACCTGCTCCGGCGTGCAGGCGACGGGAGTCTGGGTGCGTTTTCCGGCCTAAGAAGTGGTTGTGGTTGTAGTAACTGAGACCGCTTGAGCAAGGTCGGTACATACTAATAGAATCTGGGACAGGGCCTCCTGAAGGCCAGGAATCACAATAGGCACAGGTGGTGCCTGAGCTGGTCCCACTGGAACATCTACCACGGGGACCTGGTCCTGATCTGGGACAACTGGGGGATCTGCAGAAGCTGCCCCAGCTGCTGTGCGGGCGGTGTCTCTACCCCTATCACGACCTCTACCACGACCTCGGCCTCTCGCGGACCTAACTGGTGGTAATGATGGCTGGCCCTCCTAACCGGTAGCACAAGTCCTCACCATATGTGAGAGAATGAAATAACATATGTTTAGTTACCAGAATGAACAGAGCGTACGACAAGAATCCAAGAATGTGAAATTTTCCTAAGGGATCTGTAGCCTCTCGAAGATAAGTACAGATGTCTCCGTACCGATCTGCAAGACTCTACTAACCCGCTCACGACTCGTGAGACCTATGTAACCTAGGCTCTGATACCAACTTGTCACGACCCAAATCTAAACCCTGTCGTGATGACGCTTATCGTGATACTAAGCAAGCCTATTTATCCCAAAAATACTACCAATTAAATTATAAGAGTTAAGTAAAGATTTTCAATATTAGAAATTCCCATAAAAGTCACAACTAAATTCGAATTTGAAAATACAATGCGGAAAACGAGTCCCAAACATGGGGGTGTCACTAAGTCATGAGCGTCTAAGTACTTAAACTATTACATCAACTGTATAAATGTCAATACAACCAAAAAGAAGAAATAGAAGGAGTAACAAGGTCATGCGGACGGTGGCAGCTACCTTGCAGTCTCCGAAACTCTGATGGCCTGTACTCAACAATCGCCGCGCTCAAACACACCTGAATTTGCACATGAAGTGCAAGGTGTAGTATGAGTACAACCAAATCAGCAAGTAACAACAATAACTAATGAATTGAGTAGTAGTGACGAGCTAAGCAGAATAATTCTATTAATACTTTTTCACAGTTAAGGATAAACATGAGTAAAAGGGTCGATTTCATAAATTATCAACTACTACAAGGCAAATAGAAGATAACTGCAATAACAGGAAAAGTAGATGAAACCTCACTAGCACTGTTACACAATCCTCAGCCCTCAATGAACACGCTCAATAGGTACATGCGCTCACTGGAGGTGTTCAGACTCTGGAGGGGCTCCTACAGCCCAAGCGCTAATCTACACGGACCACTTACATGTTGCACAATCAACTCACGTGCTATCATATCATATCTGGATCTGCACGGACAACTCACGTGCTATCATATCATATCTGAATCCGCACGGACAACTCACATGTTATAGTACAATATCTCAAAACAGGCCCTCGGCCTCACTCAATCATGTACCTCTCTAGCCTCACAGTTTTCAATAAATAAATTAAAGAAGTCCAAATCAAAGTATTATGTATCAGCAAGAATATAATTGATACTGAGGTAAACACATACAAGAATCACTATGAGTGAGTATAACTATTGTGAGCAGGGATAAAGCCTAAGCATGATCTCCATCATGGAAGCAGTCAAGTTCTAGCAGACAAGAAAAACACATAACATAAATAAAGGCTATTAGGCTTCCCAGCCTCACGGGACGGACCAAGTCTCAATCCCTCACGAGGAACACCCATACGCCCGTCACCTAGCATGGGTGTTACCTCCCAACAGTCACATGATATCAAATCTCCAGGTTTCATACCCTCAAAACCAGATTTAAAATTGTTACTTACCTTAACAACGTAGAAATCCTACTCCAGGATGCTCTCTCCCCTCGACTCGGTCTCCGAAACCTACGAATCTATTCACAACCAATACAATACCATCAACATATGCTACGGAAATGAATTCCACAAGAAAAACTACAAGAAGAGGCCAAAACCCGAAATTGGCTAAAACCCGGCACCAAGCCCACAACTTAGAATCGGGTAAAAGTCACAAATTACGAACACCCATTCATTCACGAGTCCAACCATACTAGTTTCACTCAAATCCGACTTCCAATCCAAAAAATTCATTTTATGAAGTTTCTACAATTTTCCCCAAATTTCCACCCCAAAGTACTAATAAGATGATGAAATCATTGATATATTCATGTATATTAACCAAATCCGAGTTAGAATCACTTACCCCGATGAATTTCTTGAAAAACCCCACGAAAAATTGCCACAAACTGAGCTCCCTAGGTCCAAAATGTGAAATACTGCCCTAAAACCCGTATATATAGTGCACCCTATGAACTCCCACTATGCGGTCCGCAAAATTCCAAGCGCGGCCACGCCTCCCAGGTCCTGCGGTCGCGAAAAAATGGTGCGGCTGCATTGCCAGAGTTTAGTATTTTGGCCATAACTTTCTCTACAGATGTCCAAATGATGACTTCTTTACCTTTCTGAAAACTAGACACAATTTCATTTTTGAATCAGCTCAAAATTCCTTGTAGATCAAAAGATATAGGTTTCTGAAGTCGGACCAGTGGATCCGCAGAATTTTTCCCGAGAGTGCGGCCGCGGAAAAATTATGCGGTTCGCAAAATTATGTCAGCAAAATTCTGCTGAGGTCCGCGAATGTCAAAGCAGTAGAACCATACCTGAGTTCCGAAAATGCCCAGACTCGCTCAAAACTCACCCCGAAACATACCCGAGGCCTCTGGAATCTCAACCAATGGTACCATGAAGTCCTAACATACCACACAAACTCAATCGAGCTCTCGAATCACATCAAACAATAACAAAAACATGAACCGCACACTAATTCAAGCTTAATGATGGACTTGAAACCTCAAACTTCCACAATCGACGCCGAAACGTATCAAACCTCGTTTGAATAACCTCAAATTTTACACACACGTCACAAATGACACTACGTATCTACTCCAACTCCCGGAATTCCATTCCGACTCTGATGTCAAATTTTCCACTACCGACTGGAAATCACCAAATTTCCAATTTCGCCAAGTCAAACCTAATTCTACAAGGGACCTCCAAACTATATTCCGGACACATTCCTAAGTCCAAAATTACCTAACGGAGCTATCCAAATCATAAAAATCCCAATCTGAGATTGTTTACTCATAAGTCAACATCCGGTTGACTTTTCCAACTTAACCTTCTAAATAAGAGACTAAGAGTCCATTCCACTCTGAAACTACTCCGGACCCGAACCTACCAACCCGATACAACACAACATAGCTAAACAACACATAAAGAAGCAACGATGGGAGAAATGAGGCTATAACTCTCAGAATGACCGGACGGATCGTTACAGTTACGCACTTGAAGGTAAGCTTCTAGAGGGCTCATCTGAACAAGAACTTACATGATTTAATGTGGATGGTTGCATGTCATGACCCCAAAACCACCCTGGTCGTGATGGCGCATATCGCGGTACTAGGCTAGCCAAATCACTACTTATAGCATAAAAGAACTTTTCATCTAATTCACGTGCTGATCCGATATTTCATAAAAAATCCGTTTAAGCATTTCAAAACAAGCAAAGATATGTAAACACAGCCCGATCCCGGAGTCACTAGTCATGGTCAACGAAAAGAAAATACAAGTCTGATACTATTTACTTAATACGCGATAAGTCTGAGAAAATAAATGCTAAAAGACAGGAAGGATAAAGGCAAGGTTGCGAACGCCGTGCAGCTACCTTGCAAATCCCCGGAATGCTCTGAGAATGGGAGGATCAGTTCTCACTCTAATGCCCTAGCACCCGAATCTGCACACGAGGTGCAGGGAGTAACGTGAGTACGCCAACTCAGCAAGTAACAATTATAACTAAAGACTGAGTGCAGTGACGAGCATTTAAAATCATATAAATTTCATAACATAAAACAATAGTGGAAATAACAAGATCAAATCAGTAATTAAATTCCGAACATCTCGTAAAAACTCCAATTTTCAATGAAAGTTTGTTTAAAATATTTGTTCAACATTTTCAATAGAGGCTCAGTGTAAAAGAAGAGTGAAAATAGTAATTTCATAAAATAAGCCCCCCTCGGGCAAAGTATCACTCACAAATATAGCCCCTCGGGAAAGCCTCTTAGTCACTCGTGATTCAACCCTATCAATCAACATTCACGCTCAATAGGTAACTTACAATAACCGCTACGGCGTGCAACCCCATCCATAAACATATAGTGGACTGCGCTCACTGGGGGTGTGCAGACTACGGAGGGGCTCCTACAGCCAAACGCTATATCACTGCGGCATGCAGCCCGACCCAATATCGATGCAGCATGCAGCCCGATCCATTTATATA
>ML284268.1:0-23669 GCA_005239495.1 Nicotiana undulata
ACCCATCCCCCGCACCTGCGACCTCGCAGGTGCGATCTTTCTTCCGCCCTTGCGATGAATTTCCGCCCCTGCGACTTCACTCTCGCGGCTGCGATGTCCGCACGTGCGGCCCAATCATCGCAGGTGCGATCACACCAGCAGTAGCAGCTTCAGCTGCATATCAAGTCACAATTCCTTCGTTTAACGTCCGAAATCAAACTCGAGCCCCTCGGGACCCCAACCAAATTTACCAACATATCTAACATAGTTATTCAAACTTAGTCGAGCCATTAAAACACCAAAAACAACATCAAAACCATAAATTCTCACCCAATTCAAGCCTATGATTCCCAAAAATTTCCGGAACACGCATTTGATCAAAAACCCAACCAAACCATCTCCAAATGACTTGAAATTTTGCGGGCAAGTCCAAAATGACCTAACGAAGCTACAACAACTCTCAGAATCCCATTCCGACCCTTGGATCAAAATCTCGCCTATCAACCGGAATTCGCCAAAATACTAACTTCGCCAATTCAAGCCTAATTCTACACCGGGCATCCTAAAAATATTCTGAACACACTCCTAAGTCCCAAATCACCTAACGAAGCTATCCGAACCATAAAATCCGCATTCCGAGTTCGTTTACCAATAAGTCAACTCCGGGTTGACTTTTCCAACTCTAAAGCTCTTGTTAGAGACTAAGTGTCTCAATCCACTCTATTTTCACTCCGAACCTAATCCAACCAACCCCAATACTCCATGAACCGTCTAACCGAGCTACTACAAGACAAAAATAAAGGAATAGATGCGTATACTGCGTAACGACGGACCGAGTCATTACAATTCTTCATTTTCAGCACTTGCACTTTAATTTTATAATTCAAACATAACTTTAAGTAAAATATTTATATAGATTTTTATAACTTTTTACTCATTTAGACAAGGTACACGCGCAACGCACGTACTATTGACTAGTACTATTAAAAATGGATTGCCCCCCCCCCCCCCNCGGCGTAAAGAAAAGCCACATCCCAATCCCCCATATGATAAATTGATATAGATATCCATCAACTGATTGACATTTAATTAGGATATTGTTTAACCAAAGAACTAGATTCTTAGTCAAAGCTATTTTAAGAAGTACTCGGGCTTCTGATAACCAAGAAAATTAACTAATAATAGGAATTAGACTTGTAAATAGGAAAGCAATAAGATAGCATAAAAGTAAGTATATTTCAATAGTGGTTTGAATGTGTGTCCATACAAGTGAGATTTTACTCCCTTTTATAAGAAATTTCTTCATATAATGTCTACTCTTCTTAATGATTGGGCATTAATGACAATAATACCATTAATGTAACGTTACAATAGATAATAGTAATTGTTGCTTGAAGATTCTGTAACGTTTGGCTCATTGACTGAAGATCTTTGAATCTGCCATTTATTCTTCCCTGGTTCATTCTGACCGGGTCTCTTCAACTTCTCAATTCGACTGGAGTTCCTGCTTCTAATTGTCTCGGGTGTATGTTATTCCATACCTCTTTGTTTCATACCTCTTTCTAAATTCCTAACCAGCTGTCATATTTCCATTGCTCCACGTAGATTGCTTTGTCATTAGAAATATTATTTATTTTTCAATTAAATATTTGATAAGTGGATACTCATTTATGGCGGGAATTTTTTGCCGCCGCTTCATTCGTACCATTGCAATTATCTCTGAACATATGCGTCGCTTGTCAATTCCATTTAATGCTCGTGCCACGTGGTGTTCTCGGATTGGTTCTGCAATTAATCAGCCCCTTTTAGAGCTTTTTGCGGCTGCATCAGTCACGAAGTGATAGTTTTAATTATGACTTTCACATAAGTATATTTTTCTTTTTTTGACGGTTGCCTTTGCGTATAAATACCTCTATTTTTCCTTTGCTTTTACGAAAAACTTCTAAATTTCCTGCATTGCTTGTAAGTTCCTCTTTCATGCAAATATATAGTCTCCAAATCAAGTACCCAAGAAAGTAATCATAGTAGATAAACTATCTCCTTCTTCTGCTCCGGTCCGGAGTAGGAGGGGCGGTAGATTAAGGAGCTTGGGTTCTACACCTTCTAGGGATTCTTCTTATTCACGTAAAATCACTCCCTCACCATCTTCTAGGGTTATTATTACTCCATCATCTTCTAGGGCTAGAGCTTCTGGATCTTCTTATAAGAGTAGAGAATCTAGCGAATCACTTCGTGAACCAAAGGATGATGAGATTGTTTATGTTGAGTTTTATTTTGTAAAGGATAGTGAAGCCATAAGAAAATAACTTTCTTCCATGACGTCTCATGATCGCGTTGATCTTTACCTTACTCAAATCACTGAGGGTTTGATTTCACTCATGCGTAGAGATTGTTATTGGAAATCTGACTTTCCAGTCTTAGTTTCCAGTCTTAGAGAATAACTTCTTACAATATTCAGTATTCTTTTGTGTACACTTACCCCTTTACTTTAGGGTTCAAGCCTCCTATAGACCATGTCATTATAGAGTTTGGTCGATTTTTTAATGTGTGCTTGGGACAAATCGGTCCTCTAATCTGGAGGGCAGTAGCATGCCTTAAATATTTGGCCAACTTGGCTTCAGTTCCTTTTACCTTTTATCATCTTATTCATCTCTATTCTCCTATGTTGTTCAGCTAAGGAGTTTTTACTCTTGCGTCTAGAAGTAAGAGAGTTTTAGTTATCCCTGATGATGATAAAGATAGAGGTTGGTATGCAGTTTGTTGCCGTCCCTACAAAAGGTTTAGTAGGTCAAGAAAATATCCCCTTCCCTGAGAAGTGGAACTTTGCACGTGAGTCCAGTTTTTCTCACTTTCTTCTTTATTTTTGATAGATTTTCAGTACCGTGACTATTCCTTTTTTTCTTTTTGCAGCAACCATGGGAACCATCGAGGAGATCTCCGGTTTCCGTGGTTGGGTAGAAAAATTATTGTTGATTGCTCCAATGGAAGAACGTTCTTGGAAGTACCTCTCGGCGTGGTTTGGTTGGAAAGTGACAACCCATGGTAAGTTTTTTTTTTGACATTTCCTTTTTCTCCTTTTTAAGCTTCTCTAATCTCTTTTATTTGTTAGGGTTTCCTACTTGTGGTGTCTCTGTTGTTGCTGTTACTGCTTCAAAACTTTCTTTGGCCAAGGATCAAGAAATTATTTTGAACTCCTCTTCGTCAAAAAGGAAAGCTGATGGGTCTCAGACCTTGGAAGATGAGGAAGAGCAGGAGGAAGGTTCACTGATTCGGAGGTCACGGAGAAGAAAGATCGTGTCTAGCGGCGAATCTGCTCCACTTATTGTTCCACCTTCCATGTCTGAGTCAGAGCGTTCCGCCCCTATACAATCTGAAGACGAAACTCATTCCGCAGCCACTGAATCAAATGAACAGTTGTTCCATCAAGGCTTTGGCACAGTTTCAGAGGAGGCGCCTCTTGCTATTTTTCCTCCATCTGCTCCAGTGGAACTTTCATCTGCCGCACCTGTTGCCATTTCTTCTCCCCCGCCTGTTCCACCTGTGGCTCCTTCATCTACCCCTACTTCCGTGCATTCTATTGTCGAGGTAGGATATTCCAGTACTGGGAAGATGAAGAAAATTATGATAGAGGTTCCTGCGGGAGGTAGCCTCTTAAAAAAATCAAGCCTGGCGGATGTGTGGTTGAAGCCTCTGATAGGCCCGGTTGAGAAGTCTAAGTTATAAAGCCATAACTCCTTAACTTTGATGAACGAGATTGTACACTCATCCTTAAAGGTATCCTTCATATTATTTTTCTTTAACTTTTACCGTGTCTAACTTCCCTTTTTGTGCAGATCAATCTTATTGGTACAGAATTTATGAAAAGGATCGTCTATACGGAGAAATTAATGAATGACTATCATACTGAGGCTGATAACTGGAAGGAGCAATTCGAGAGCCTTCAACTTGATATGGAATAAGTAGAGGAGGAGAAATGTACTTTAGTGCAGCAGGTCAGAGTGATTGCAGCAGAATTAGCCATTGAGAAAGCTTCATCAAGTCAAGCAGACAAGGATAAGAACATCCTGGAATCTTCATTTGCGGAGCAGCTTTTCCATGCTACTGAAGAGATAAGAAGTTTGAAGGCTTTGCTGAACCATAAGGAGGATTACGCTGGTGAACTTGTGCAATCACTTACTCAAACTCAAGAAGACCTCCGTGAATCTTCAAACAAGATTCAATTTCTGGAAAGATCCCTTGCCCCTTTGCAGGCTTCTTGTGATGTTGTCGTGGTTGAAAGAGATGAGTTAAGAGAGGATGTTGAACAATGGGAGAAGGATTACGAAGCTCTCGAAGATAAGGTAGCTATTGATGTGAGTTGGGCTCATTTGAATGCTTCAATTTTTCGTGTCTTTTTCGAAATAAGCACGATTTATAAAAGAGGGCCTTTTATGAATGACACGTAATGAAGAAGACGTCTCAATTTCATAATTGTGTAAACATAAAAAAAAAGAGATAGGAATTCACATGTTTTTTTTAGTAATGTTCTGAAGAAAGTCTTTATATAATTCGAACTTTCGTAACATTTTACACGTGTTCAAGTATTATCTACGACTCTTTCGTAACTTTTTTCTTTTACAACAGATTTTGAATAAACACGAGGGTACGGATTTCTACCCGTAATTAAATTCTGCCTTTGACCTAAACATTCGTTTACATTTACGAGTATGTTTTTGTAGGTTTCTGAATTAGGCTTTATGTGTTTGTCTTTGACTCTTTGATTTCGCTCGTAACTTTTGATTTGTCGGGTAAAATGGATCTTCAGGACTGAGCTTTGACTTTTTGATAGTCTTCTTTGCCTTCCATATTATATAGCCCCCCAAGTGTTTGAGCTTTGAAGAATGAAATCTCGAGCACTTGACTACTCTTTCATGTTGGTCCTTTTCCATAAAAGGAAAAACATACGGGACTCGAAGGTATATAGTTTTAGATGATGACTGCTTAACCCTTTTAAAATGTGCATCAGAAGGTTGTAACCCTAGACCGGGAATTCAGTTACTTCCTCGTGTCTATTCAGGTATAATATCATCATTTGGTTATGGGTTAGCTTTTTGCCTATCATCTAAAATAGTTAGTATAACTTTAACTGTACTAAAAATAATCGTACGTAATGATACCTGACCGCGGGGTACTCCTCTTGCTTAGAAGTAAGACTTCTTCAAATGAACATCATTCCAACTTGTTCGTAAAATCCTTCCGTCCATAGCTTCTAGCTTATAAGCACCTTTGCCAGCAATACCGCGCACTTTGTAGGGTCCTTACCAATTTGGATTTAGCTTTCCTGCTCCAGCCTCCGCTATATAATTTGCTTTTGAGCTTCCATGCATATTAAAGCGTCTTCTCTCCTTTGTTCAAGTAAATCCAAATTTGTTCTCAACTCGTCATTGTTTGTTTCTTTCGTTGCTGTTGTGACTCTCATGCTTGGTTCGCCAATTTCCACCGGTATTAGATCCTTTGAACTGTAGACAAGTGCGAATGGGTTTCTCCCGTGGTTGTCTTTGTTGTAGTTCTGTAAGCCCATAATACTCATGGTAGCTCCTTAGGCCAATTTCCTTTTGATTTTTCCAATCGTTTTTTCAAGCTATTGATGATGATCTTATTTGTTGACTCAGCTTGCCCATTAGCTACCGGGTGATAGGGTGAAGAAGTGATACGCTTTATTTGCCAGCTTTGGAAGAATTTCGTGATTTGTGAGCCTATGAATTGCGGGCCATGGTCACATACAATTTCCTTTCGGACACCAAAGAGGCATATGATGTTTCGCCAGATAAAGCTCTTTATTTCATTTTCTCGTACCTGTTTAAACAAGTAAAAATCATACCTTTCCTTTGTCCTGGGGTAGAGGTCCTACTATATCCATTCCCCACTTCAAAAATGGTCAAGGTGATATAACCGGATGTATTAAATCTGCGGGTCGATGCATGTTGTTAGCATACCGCTGACATTTGTTGCATTTAGCTACGAAATTTTCGGCGTCTTCCTCCATCTTAGGCCAATAATACCCTACTCTGATTAGAGTTTTGACTAGAGATCTTCCACCTGCGTGGTTTCCATAATGTCCTTCGTGTACTTCTTTTATCACGTATTCAGTTTGATTTGGTCCGAGGGACCTTGCTAGGGGACCAACAAACATTTTACGATATAAAGTGTCACGAACTAGGAAGTACGGTGCAGCTTTTCGTCGAAGTGCTTGAGCTTCTTTCTTATCTTCAGGTAAGGCACCATTCAGCAAAAAATTTACAATTTCGTTTCTGCAATCCCAAGTTAGATTATTAAATGTTACCTCATTATGATCCTGGTAAAATGCTGAATGGAATAAATGTATCACAATAGCATTTTCTTTATTCGTTACATCTGTAACTGATGCGAGGTTAGCTAATGCATCCACTTCTGCATTTTCCTCTCTAGGTACTTGCACGATCTTCCATGGCTGGAATTGCCTCACTAGGTCTCGTGCCTTTTCCAAATATTTGTTGCATTCGAGTCTCTCTATCGGTGTAAGTCCCCCTTCATTTGGTTTACCACCAGCTGAGAGTCACTTTTGATGACGATCTGCTCTATTGAGAGTTCTTGTGCTAATTCAAGCCCTACAATGACATCTTCGTACTCTGCGTCATTGTTAGTGATAGGATAACATTTAATAGCTTGCCTTATCTTTTCACCCGAAGGTGGTATCAAAATAATTCCCAGACCGGCTCTTTTAACATTAGAAGAACCGTCAGTGAATAGATTCCATGTTCCTAGATCTGCTCCGGTAAAGATTTGTAATTCTTTTTCTACTTCAGGAATTATTCTGGTATTAAATTCTGCGACAAAATTAGCTAAGACCCGAGACATTATTGCTGTCCTAGGTTGACAAAACGATGTCATATTCGCTTAGTTCTATTTCCCACTTAGCCAATATGCCCGATAGTTCCTGTTTATGCAGGATATTTCTTAATGGATATGAAGTTATAACAACAATGAGATGACATTGAAATTATGGTCTTAACTTCCTGGCTACCATAACTAGAGCCAATGCTAATTTTTCTAGATGAGGGTATCTAGTTTTAGCATCCAATAAGGATTACTTACAAAATAAATAGGAGATTGCTTACCTTTGTTTTCCCTTACCAGGACTGTACTCACAGCTATTTCTGCAACATCAAGATAAATGTACAACATTTCCCCTTCCTTTGGTTTGGATAGTTGTGCAGGATTTGATAGGTAGGCCTTCAAATTTTTGAGGGCTTGCTTCCATTCTTCAGTCCGTTCGAACTGATTCTGCTTCTTTAGTACTGAGAAGAATTTGAAACTCTTCTCTGAAGATCTTGAAATAAATCTTCCTAAAGCTGCGATCTTACTTGTCAGCCTTTGAACTTCTTTTTTGCTCATGAGTATATCAGGTATTTCTTCAATAGCTTTAATTTGAGCAGGATTTACTTCAATACCTCTATTTGATACGAGAAAACCCAAAAACTTACCTGATTCAACGCCAAAAGCGCATTTTTCTAGATTTAGTTTCATATTATACCTGTGGAGGATGTCGAAGGATGAAAGATGCTGGAAATGATCTTCAGCCTGTGTGGACTTTACCAACATGTCATCAATGTATGCCTCCATTGTCTTCCCAGATGTTCCTGGAACATCTTGGTCACTTGACTTTGATACGTGGCTCCAACATTTTTCAAGCCAAAAGGCATGACTTTGTGACAGTAAGTCCCCTTGTTTGCAATAAAGGAAGTTTTTTCCTCGTTTGAGGAAACCATTTTAATCTGATTGTAACCAGAATATGCATCTAAAAAGCATAACAATTCATGACATGCAGTGGCATCAATCATTTGGTCTATGTACGGTAAAGAAAATAAATCCTTTTGGCATGCTTTCTTTAAATCAGTGTAATCTACGCATACTCTCCACTTACCATTCTTTTTAGGTACTACTACAATATTAGCTAACCAATCGGGATATTTTACCTCGCGTATTGAACCGATTTTAAGAGTTTCTGTACTTCTTCATCGATCACTTGATTCTTGAATGATCCATGCTTACATTCAATTTTTATTAGATTTCAAGTAATCAATTAACTTACCTCTTATAGTTGGGCTTAGCCTTGATCCTATGTGGACTTTTTATTCAGACTTATTTTCGAACAATGGAACAACTTCGAGTTTTTCAGTAGTTGTCTTTATGTTTTCATTTCCTTCTGGTTCTTGAATAACATCGGGCCTGGAATCTATGTCTGCGTCTTTTGATACGGTCTCCGTGGTGATTTGATTCACCGTGTATTTATCATTTGTCCCCGCATCTGTTTGAGTTTCTCCTGCGTCTTTTAGTTCTTCCCCCATTTCTTTTTTATTCGAGTGCATTACTGAATTGATATTCCTCGAAAATTGTTGATCACCTCGAATCTACTGAATTCCCCATTTTGAAGGGAAATTGATAGCTTGGTGTAGAGTGGATGAACTGCGTCCATGTCATGAATCCATGGTCTTCCCATAATTACATTGTAGGCAATGTTTGTACCGATAACTTGAAATTTTGTTTCTTTTACAACGCCTTCTGCATATGTACTCAATGTAATTTCTCCTTTTGTTATGACCGTGGAATTGTCGAATCCGGATAAGGAACGTGCTTTTGGAATTATTTGGTCTCCCATTAGCATCTTTTCCACCACTCTTAGTAGATTGATGTTAACTAAACTACCTGGATCCATCAATACTCTTCTCATGTTAGTATCATGTATAAGTAAAGATATTACCAGTGCGTCGTTGTGTGGGATTAATAACCCATCTGCATCTGCATTGTCAAATGTTATGCTATCAGCCTCTAACGTCTCACGAGTCCATTTCCCTTGGGTTATTGTGAACTTAGTTTGCTTTTTTGCTGCGATATATGTCACGTCGTTAACCTCCTCTCTTTCGTTTATCACATTTACTGTTCTCTTCAGAGACGGTGATTTTGGGGGCTCCTGCCTATTTTTCATATATTCCTTCTTGTCTTTTTCACTAAATAATTCAGTTAGTTAGCCTTGTTTTAACAAATGTTCTACCTCACCTTGCAATAACCTGCATTCTGATGTCCTGTGCCCGTGGTCGTTGTGAAATTCACACAAAAAGTCTGGGTTCCTTCTGTTTGGATTTGATCCCATTTCTTTGGGCCATCTAACTTTATCACCCATATTTCTTAATACTGTAATTAACTCGAAAGTACATACATTGAACTTATAGTCTCCAATTCTTGCATATACGTTATTGCCTCTATTTTGTTCATCTCGATACTTTCTGAACTTTGTTGATGATGAACTTGAATCTCTGTTCGTCGGTCTATGATCAGACCGAGTGTTTTCATATTTGGAACGAGCTTCTCGTCCCGAAGGTCCCATATAGGGCTCGTACATGTTCTTACCAGTTCTTTTTTCTAATTTTTAGCGCCTTGAACTCGTCATGTCTTCTGTTTTTGACTGAGATATGGTATCCTCTTCAACTCGTAATTTAGTACTGTACCTGTTATAAACATCATTCCATGTTATAGCTAGAATTTCACGTAAACTTTCTTTGAGTCTCTGCGTGGCTTTAGAGGTTTTTTCATTCAAGTTGCTTGCAAATGCCATAGCTGCCCAAATTTCAGGCACTCTTGGTAACAACATCCTTTCCCATTGGAACCTGTCTACAAATTCACGAAGCAACTCCGCATCTCCCTGTTTTACTTTAAATAAATCTTCCATTCTTTTCTCCACTTTTTGTGCATCAGAATGTGCTTTTATAAATGAATCTGCAAGCTCAGCAAAGGAATCAATAGAATTTTCGGGTAAGAGAAAATACCACGTTAGCGCTCCTTTGGTATGTTTTTCTCCAAACATTTTGACCAGCACAAACTCGATTTCTTGCTTAGTTAAGTCATTGCCTTTTACTCATGTGGTAAACGCAGTAACATGATCACGTGGATCAGTTGTCCCGTCATATTTGGTATATCGGGCATCTTAAATGTTTTGGGTATCGGCAAAGGTGCTGTACTTGGCTTCTGTGGTTGTTGAGAGTATTTGTCAATATCAATCCCTTTGATGACAGGTGGTACGCCAGGAATTTATTCGATTCAATTGTTTTGTTCCTTCACCTGTTTCTGCAAGGTAAGTATTAAAGACTGTAAATCTGAATTATTAGACATACCTGGTCTTCCTTCAAGGGATTCGTTTGGAGTGCCCCTACTCCCAGAATTAGCTAATCCAGACTGTGGATTTTCTATAGTTGTAGTGTTGTTTAGAGGAGGCATAGGTGGTACAGTTGGTAGCCCCCTTATGAAAGCTTGAAGAGCATCATTCAAATATTCGGCAATTAACTACTTCACAGCGTCTTGCTCTCCTATTTGTTCGTTTCAAATTTGATCATTGTTGTGAGTTGAAGATCTATCCAGAGAGTTGTCTCTTGAACCTCTTGGGGTTTCCTGAGGCGATGGAACTGGAGTTCCAGTTGCATGTTGATTGTTGTCGTTGGTGTTGGACATGATTCAGTAAGGAGAGTTTTGAAATGCGAGAAGGATTATCAGATTCCCGGTAATGGAACCAATTTGTTTAACCAAAGAACTAAATTCTTAGTCAAAGCTATTTTAAGAAGTACTCGGACTTCTGATAACCAAGGAAATTAACTAATAATAGGAATTAGATTTGTAAATAGTTGTCATGCCCCAAACCTAGGGAGGCGTGGCTGGCACCTGGTGCCGAACTGGCCCGAGCGAACCATTCTAGAACTCATTTTTTTCTTCTGCAACTATCATGGGCCAACATGGCCACAACTCCTAATGTATAACTATAAGTAGGAAAACATTGTATTAATGAATCATTTTTCTTAAAACATGAATACATATGGGCCGTCAAGGCCTCTGACATATTGTACAAAATGAACCTCTGTCTACAAAGCCTCTAAGATTATTTGACATCAAATGGGACAGGGTACCAGCCTACCCAAAATTCTGTAGCAAAACTCTGACACGATGACTCATAGACTCGGCTGCACTCAACATGAGGTGGAGTCTTATCGATCCTTCGTTGAATGCCAACCTCGTCTACTATGAGGGCTCGTCAAACTGATTATCTATACATGCAGGCATGAATGCAGCGTCCCCAAAAAAAGGACGTCAGTAATAATGTACCGAGTATGTAAGACAGTATACTGAAAGCTGAAACTAAACTGATAATATAGAAACTGCAGGTAGCTGGAAGTCAAAGATAATATGATGGTATGCTTACTTGCTGATACTGACTCAATTCTCTCAATATCATAAGTAAAATAGTTGTCCGGCCCTATAAGGCTTGGTAAATATATATATAACTATATAAATGCTCTGCCGTAGTAGGCTCGCTCATAGGCGCTCGACCATACTAGGCTCTGTATCTCGACCAACTGGGCTCGCTCATAGGCGCTCGGCCACAGTAGGTTCGGTATATAACTTGCCAGCTGATCTGAGGTTGCCCAATAGGGGTCTGCCCATCAATTATAGCTCGATGGTAATAAAAATACTTTAATAATGTATATATAAACTCTATGCTCTCTTGACTGGAAGAAGAAAATACTCAATTGAATATAAGCCTCGATAAGGAGAATACTGTAACTTACAAAACTAGAAAAATATGCATAAATTCCGGGATATGAATTTTTCTTTATGACTCGTTATCAAACTTGTGTAATGACGAGATCATGCCAAAATGAAAGAAGGGCTTAGCCTTAACATACCTGGAGTAGGGAAAAATCTGTATGATATTTTTGGAAAAGATTTCACCGTACTCCTTTAGAACCGCAAAATTCTTACGTTGTTAAGCTTCTAATAATTCTCGTTGAATTTGATAGAAGAAGTCTCGCTGCTACTGTTTATGGTAACAATTTTAACAAGTCTACTACTAATCTCTAATGCTACTGCTTGTGTTTGTATTGGAAGTGTTGAAGTGTAATATTGAAACCCTTAGGTTGAAAGAAAAGCCACGTTGATAATGAACTGGTGTAGGAACTTTTGTAAGAATTCTGTTACTAATGATAATGTGCAAAGGCTTTATTTGAGTGTAGTGTCAAAATTAGCTAGAAATGAAGTAATGTTGATACAAAGTGTTGCCTTTAATAATCCATTTGATTAAAATATTGAATTTAATAGAAATGAAGTAGTGTATATCTAACCCTTAGTTGCCACCTAAGATTATATAACTACTTAGTCATATGTATCAACGGTGGGTTACTGCCACGTTTTGGGGGGTTTGTTCTTGTCTGATAATCTACTACTTATTTAGGTAATGTCTCGTTACTCGGTAATTAACCAATTACCCGCATAATTATAAATTATCTTAATTTACTTAAAATACTACTCACTCTTAATACACTTTATGTATCCTACTATCGTGGTCATGGGGTACCTTGTATAGCACTAGTCCATAAATACTGGGTATTATCGCTCAACCCGTATTTTATCCCAAATCGGCAACCTTCAACGACTCTCGTTTTCTTTAATTCGTGTACCCATTATCCTTCGCGACATTTACTTATCGCTTGTTATAAATAGCATAATCCTTATAATCTCCAAATAATCTTTTTTTTGGGCTGATGTCAATTACCTTACGACAAATCCAACGTATAATACTACAAAGTGCAATATTGTCGTAATTTAATACTGCAAAATGTAACATCATCGTAACGCAGTACTACAAGGCGTAACATCATCGTAATATAGTACTGTTGGACGTAACATCGACTTAATATTGTGGGGCGTAACATCATTCCCCCCGTTGGAACATTCGTCCTCGAATGTTGACTGACTTTCTTATCAGTTTCATAACTTATAGCTCTTGTGAATATCTGAATACTCTATTTGCCATTTAGGTAGTTGTTCTGTGAATAATTCCAAAGGCCAGGGCATTCCCCTTTTTAGGCCTCTGTCCCACGCCATGACTTGTTATCGAATTTCTTCCAATCTCGTAATTGTTGCTACCTTCCATTATGCAGCTTCTACGATACTGACCTTGTAAGTGTGCCTATGCGACTCTCCTCTCCTTATTCCTCTAGCTTTTAGCCAATCTTGAAGTTCTTCACTTGGTATTTTGTCGAACTTACGAATATTGTTATATTTTATTTTATAGACATGGTTATCCATTCATATAACTTTACTGCATCTACGTAGGTCATATTATACCATAACTCTTACCTCGATTTTTACTGAGGTCTATTACTAAATCCCAGGTTACATTCATTGTTTATCCCATACGTATAAATCTATGTCCTCTAATGCTTCCACATAACTGTTTATCTTAAGAATGACAGGCTAATCTCTTCTCATACTTTATAACTTTTATCTATCCATTTTTTATTCACCTCAATTGTGATCCATAATCCACCCATGATAGCTTAACCTTTTATGTAATATCACCACTAGGATTCACGTTTTATTGGGGAACATCTGATATGATTAGATTGATCCCTGGGGCAATACCCTTCTTTCATAACCGTATCTCAAAGCATCCCAATGTGGTTCACCTTGCATGGGTATTTTAATCCTGTCAAATTAATGAGATCCTTTTCTTTTCTTCGTTAGATCATTACAGCCTAATGTCATCCTTTGTCTATAATAATTACACCCTCATTCTATTAACAGGGCAACATTCTATCTCTTCTAAATGTTATTAGTCTTAGACTCCTTTGAGTTCATTCAAGGTACAATGAGCTTTGTATAACTTAGAGAAACCATATGCTTTGCTTGTTTTCATGGGCTTAATCTTGAGGACTTATCCATTTTGTTATAGTTTGCGACCTACACATCTCTATTTATATTACTTTCGACCTCTCAACTTCCTTGCATCATAGATTTCCTTATGTCATTTTGGGAACGTCAAGTGAGACATCACATCGTCTCTAAATAACTCTTCTTTATTCTCTTAGTCAGGATATTCGATACCTAGAACCCATAGGCTTGAAGACATGCTACTGACAATGCCACTAACATTCCTAGATACTGAATCCCCACGCTTCTAGCCTTCTATCCAAAGTATGAACTGTTCACAACCTTTTACATTTGGGTAATTCACCTTTACCTTACTTACCTTAAAATCTCGCATCATATCTTCTATCGCTTTCATGAACTCTATTCCACACAGGTATAATTCACATCCACAACTTGATGCTCTATTATAACACTTGCCCCTTTGGTGCATACCCAATCTAGTGGGATCTTCATGCTAACTTATTATGAGGCCGGTACTTTACTAAGTGGTTCTAATGTAGGGCCATTATAGAATACAATTGTAATACTATCTCTCTTGTACCTCTGATGTTAAAAGTGATTCTGCTATGTTGTCAATCACTATGTCCATGATTTTCTGGGTTCAATAATCAAACTCCCGATTTACTTAGTTGATGTAACTCTTTAGTTTCCTCATTCCTCTGATCAACCTTTATGTAGGCTTAAGCTATCTTCTGATCTACGGCTCATGATGTTAGTTATTACTTTTAGCCTTTCATGGCGCTAAGGAATATGCATGATACTATCCTTTAACAACTTAATCCTTTATCTATGGCCTGGGCTCAATTCTTTCTTTTAATGTATACCATAATCTTCTATGGCTGTAAAAACTCTGAACCCTTAAGCGCGTTCATAACGTAACTAACTCTGAATCATTGATCGAATAATTCCTTTTTTCCATCTTAGCTTTCTTTAAACGTAAGCTATTACTTTTCCTGATCTTTCTACCTCCTTGTTGCGTCCATACTTAGCTTATCTTAATGCCCACATTTATTAAAATTCCATACAACTCATATTATCCTAAATATCACTTCTGATTTTACTCCCTGTTCATTAGCCACTGTAGGTGCAACTTTCTTTTGGAGTGCATACAATTTTATAGTGAGACTATTATTACACAACCTTTTCTTCCTTAGGTTACTGAACTTAGGTTGATGCCTCCTTTCTTACTTCCTCAACTAGTTTTTCATTGTAGTATTTAGGGAGGATTCCCTTACTCTTTTAAAGTTGTGAGCCTATTACATTGAATACTCGACGGACCTTTTGATGTCCTTCCTTGCCTAAACTTATCCGTAGTTACTTACCTCCACGCCCTTGTTCTTGTAGGGTTACTTCTGAACTGATATTTTGACTGCCTTTTCGGTGGCACTTTCTTTTATCCCTGTAACACTTATACGGTACATTTAATTACCCCAACTCCTATTTAAATATATCTCAAATATTATAATGACATTACTGTGAGACTAAATTTCCCATGTTGGGGTTTACCATTTATCTTGCATAATCTGCTGATTTGTCTGTAACTCCTTGTCTAGTCATGACTAGGCTCTTCCTGAATCAACTACTAACTACTCGTCGGCTCATTCTCATATCCATATTCTGCGTAATCCTTCTTGGATTATTTCCTTGTCTTAACATACCTCACGTACTGGCTCCTTATCTATCAATAACATCCCGGGCAGAAACTCTTACATCCTTTTCTTGACGTTGTGCTTACATACGTACTGGAATCGTAGCATATCTGTAGGATTTGGATAAGTGAAATCTCATCCCTTTCTCATTTTTATTGCATTCTTCCTTTATCAATCCATATTCCCCTTTTTTGGGGAGCACTAAGACTTGGAGCTACGATGACCTGCCTATAGATGTTTTTCCTCTCCATATTTGGCCTCCTTTTGCATCATCACTGACCCTTACTCACATTGTGGTAATCCTTCTGTACCAAGGATAACAAAAATTTTCACTTGCAATGGTGGCACTTAGTGTAACTAGCACATGTAGTTTTTTAAGCTTAACTTTGCTCACATTGCTTGCTTCAGGGAAGTTTCTTCCTAGATGATCATTCTCTGAATTTATCATGAATTTTCTTCTGTTGACCATTCTATTATTTCCGTAACGCAATTTGAAATTCTCGTGATGCCAACCATTATCAAATCACTCAGTCCCTAATTTATATTTAGTTTAGCATGTTCACCAATCCAAACTGGTTTTTATTATTCTGGGGTCTAACTTTTCCTTCCGGTAGTTGTGTTAGAGTCACAAACTTATTTTTCGAACTGAGGATTATGGCCTATACTCTCTTTTTCTCTTAAGGCCCATCACCTACTGTCTCTTTCTTCATTTGACTATAGATTCTGTAACATTTTACTGTTGACATCCATGTATCACATCTCACTCATAATGCTTCATTATCCCTCCTCATACTTCTCTGCTAATAATTCTATTTATCACTTTATACTGAAAACACTAACAAGACATTCTTTCGTTTTTTACCTTCCCCTGCTCCATTTACTGGCTCTTTGGGCTGCCTAACATTCTCCGTCTACTAGGGACGGGAGCCATACTAAGGTAATATTTATCCCTTCAAGGTTTCCAATTCTTATCTTTGTAGTACTCATATCGAGTTGTACTATTTTAGTGTGCACCATCTGGGTGTCTCACAAGGAGATCTATTAGCACATTCGCAATATCCTTCAGAAATGTCAACTAACTTTACAAATCCATCCAATATTTTGGGTTACTCTAATCCCTGCCGGATCCTGATAACCCGTCCTTCTCTTAAACTATATATGTTTGCTCTCATGGGGCATAACTGAGATCGGTGTGGTCGATTGTACGTACATCTGTCACTATTGAAGGTAACTCAAAATGCTCATATCTCCCTTACTGAATGGTAAATAATGATAACATTTATTAACTGTGTACCTCGTACCCTTCTTCACCTTGCTTCTTTTACTTGCTGAAACTTTTGTCTACCTTCCGATTCTGTTATTCCTTTTTACCGTAAGAGTGGATAAGTATTCTTTCCTTAAAACTCCTTATCAAGAACCTTACACCTTTTAGTACATGCCTGTTCTGCCGAAGACCTCATATTTACTTATCATAAGCATAATGCAAAATCGAGTTCATCTAACTTTAACACTTCCACATCTATATCTCTTACTGACCGTCTTTCTGAATATATGTATCGTCTTATTACGAATAAAATAGAAGTTATGAATTTGAATTCTTATAAGTGAGCTCAACCACACGATCTAGAGTAAGAAGAAAGAGTGACAATCTTAAATGTCTTGTAGCCTCCTGCTTATAAGCGTGGTGCATGACACACCCATAAACAAGACTTTACTAGACACGGCTTGTAGACTCTCTAGGGTAGAACTGCTCTGATACCACTTTTTCACGCCCCAAACATAGGGAGGCGTGGCTGGCACCCGTTGTCGAAATGGCCCAAGCGAACCATTCTATAACTCATTTTTTTCTTTTGCAACTATCATGGGCCAACATGGCCACAACTCCTAATGTATAACTATAAGTGGGAAAACATTGTATTAATGAATCACTTTTCTTAAAACATGAATACATATGGGCCGTCAAAGCCTCTAACATACTGTACAAAATGAACCTCTGTCTACAAAGCCTCTAAGATTATTTGACATCAAATGGGACAAGGTACCGGCCTACCCATAAGTCTGTAGCAAAACTCTAACATGATGACTCATACACTTGGCTGCACTCCGAATGAGGTAGAGTCTTATTGATCCTTTGTTGAATTCCAACCTCGTCTACTATGAGGGCTCGTCAAACTAATTATCTATACATGCAGGCATGAATGCAGCGTCCCCAACAAAAGAACGTCAGTAATAATGTACCGAGTATGTAAGGAAATATACTGAAAGCTGAAACTAAATTGATAATATAGCAACTGCAGGTTGCTGGAAGTCAAAGATAATATGATGGTATGCTTACCTGCTGATGCTAACTCAATTCTCTCAATATCATAAGTATAATAGTTGTCCGGCCCTATAAGGCTCGATAAATATATATATAACTATATAACTGCCTGCCATAGTAGGCTCGCTCATAGGTGCTCGGCCATACTTGGCTCTGTATCTCGACCAACTGGGCTCGCTCATAGGCACTCGACCACAGTAGGTTTGGTATATGACTTACCATCTGATCAGAGGTTGCCCAATAGGGGCCTGCCCATCGATTATAGCTCGATGGTAATGAAAATACTTTAATAATGTATATATAAACTCTATGCTCTCTTGACTGGAAGAAGGAAATACTCAATTGAATATAAGCCCCTATAAGGAGAATATTGTAACTTACAAAACTAGAAAAATATGTATAAATTCCGGGATATGAATTTTTCTTTATGACTCGTTATCAAACTTGTGTAATGACGAGATCATGCCAATATGAAATAAGGGCTTAGCCTTAACATACCTGGAGTAGGAAAACATTCGTATGATATTTTTGGAAAAGATTGCAACGTACTCCTTTATAACCTCAAAATTCTTACGTTGTTAAACTTCTAATAATTCTCGTTGAATTTGATAGAAGAAGTCTTGCTGCTACTGTTTATGGTAACAATCTGAACAAGTCTACTACTAATCTCTAATGCTACTGCTTGTGTTTGTATTGGAAGTGTTAAATTGTAATATTGAAACCCTTAGGTTGAAAGAAAAGCCTCGTTGTTAATGAACTGGTGTAGGAACTTTTGTAAGAATTCTGTTACTAATGATAATGTGCAAAGGCTTTATTTGAGTGTAGTGTCAAAATTAGCTAGAAATGAAGTAATGTTGATACAAAGTGTTGCCTTTAATTATCCATTTGATTAAAATATTGAATTTAATAGAAATGAAGTAGTGTATATCTAACCCTTAGTTGCCACCTAAGATTATTTAACTACTTAGTCATATGTATCAAGGGTGGGTTACTGCCACGTTTTGTGGGGTTTGGTCTTATCTGATAATCTACTACTTATTTAGGTAATGTTCTGTTACTCGGTAATTAACCAATTACCCGCATAATTATAAATTGTCTTAATTTACTTAAAATACTAATCACTCTTAATACACTTTACGTATCCTACTATCGTGGTTATGGGGTACCTTGTATAGCACTAGTCCATAAATACCGGATATTATCGCTCGACCCGTATTTTATCCCAAATCGGCAACCTTCAACAACTCTCGTTTTCATAAATTCGTGTACCCTTTATCCTTCACGACATTTACTTATCGCTTGTTATAAATAGTATAATCCTTATAATCTCCAAATAATCTTTTTCTTGGGCTGATGTCAATTACCTTACGACAAATCCAACGTACAATACTACAAGGTGCAACATTATCGTAATTTAATACTGTGAAACATAACATCATCGTAACACAGTACTGCAAGGCGTAACATCATCGTAATGTATTATTGCTGGACGTAACATCGACGTAATATTGTGGGGTGTAACAATAGGAAAGCAATAAGATCGCATAAAAGTAAGTATATTTCAATAGTGGTTCTAATGTGTGTCCATACAAGTGAGATTGTACTCCCTTTTATAGGGAATTTCTTTATATAACGTCTACTCTTATTAATGATTGAGCATTATGTCTAATAATACCATTAATGTAACGTTACAATAGATAATCGTAACTGTTGCGTGAAGATTCTATAACATTTGGCTCATTAACTGAAGATCTTTGAATCTGCCCTGGTTCATTCTGACCGTGTCTCTTCAACTTCTCAATTAGAATGGAGCTCCCGCTTCTAATTGTATCGGGTGTATGTTATTCCGTACTTCTTTGTTTCATAGCTCTTTCTAAATTCCTAACCAGCTTTCATGTTTCCATTGCTCCACGTAGATTGCTTTGTCATCAGAAATATTACACGTGTGAAGTCTATTTTTCACCAATATAGATATAACCTTTGTGATTTCTTTGTTATTAAGAGAATTAAAAATTTTGGATTTGAGTAATTATCCCTCGATTGTGAAAATTACCATTATCCTACTTCAAGCTGGTCTTCTACCAATGAACCAAACTGTTTACCCTAAAAACGGATAACAATTGAATTTACATGTGGTTTTAAGGACACGCGATTTCACTTGGCACAAATTGAGAAAATTGTTACCAAGGAATTAAATGCATGTCAGGTGCTGAACGGTCGCCATCAACCTATAAAAACTTCAATCCGCTCTCATTCTAACTTTTACAATCAAAGCCTTTTCTGCTCTTGCTTTCAAAGAATTCCCTTACTTCATAATTTCCATATCCAAATTTCTTGAACTATAATCAACATCCTTACTCTTTTACTTGATGTTCATAAATGGCTAAAACTTCTAAAATTGTGCCGTAAAAAGAGGTTGCTTCATCATTGCGTCCCGCCGATGATAAGGCTGCGGCGGAGCCCTACCCTGAGAAATTTGTCACGACGGGGTGCCCCACCGTCGATGGCTTTAAAATAGAGAAGACCCCTCGTTGCAGGGCCGATGCGAGCCGATGTCGAGGTATATATGCACCATCACCAAGGACATCCTCAAAATGGTAAAGGAGGAGCGCAACTAGGTGAACAAAGATGTGGTCGTTCCTTCTCTTGAGGAACCAATAACGACCTACGTCGAGGGGTATCTAAGTGTTTACACTTACCCCTTTACATTTAGTTCCTTAGACCTCATCATTGTCTCCTTCTACAAAAGATATAATGTAACCCTATGCCAAATCCACCCTTCGTTCGGGAGAATAGTCATCTTTTGTGTTTCTTCACGAGCAAGATCGAGGGATGTGCTTCCAACCTCGATCACCTCGTGGGCCTTTATAGTCCTTGGCTATATCTAGGGGGACTGATTAAGCTCGCCCGCCGGGCCAGCAGAGCCCGGTTCTCCAGCATCGATGAGTGTCGGTATCGAGGCTAGATGGGTAGATTCGTCCGAATAAGGACATCGGGCCTGATCCTCGCCGAAGACATGTTGTTCCTAGATAAGTGGAACATGAATCGTAAGTACTTTTACCTTGAACGCTTGTTTTGCTGTTTTATTTCCTTCCATATTTCCTAATTTTTGTTTTGGTGTTGTACCTGTGGCCCAGATACCGTACCCGGTTCCAAAATTAGAACAATGGGTCGAAGGCCTGGTGTCTCAGATGCCCTACTCTGAACATGCCTGATTGGAGTTATCAAAGGGTCAATGAGAGGCCCACAACTATGGTAAATTTCTTTCTTGGATTACTTATTGTTTTGGCCATTTCTCGAACTAATTTATCTCCGTTTCTTTTGCAGATCTAGGAAAGGATGTTGCAATGAGACCCCCTTCCGGTGATGAACAAGTCCTTCCCCAACCATCAACTCCACAATCGGCCAAAGAGAAAAGGAGAAAAAGGGCTCTAAATCCCCTGGGCTCGGAAAAGAAAAGACCGGCTAGGAAGACTGGTAAGCCTAAGATAGATGATGGTGTTATATCCCCAGACTCAATCCGCCAATTAAGGGATGAGTTCGAAGAGGAAGAAGAAGAAGAAGAATACAAGCCGAAGGCAGTTGATGGTGGCCCGTATGCCGTGCTTCGGTACATAAGCTCTCCAAGCCGAAGGCAGTTGATGAGGGAGCTTCAGCCGAGGTCCCCAAATCAGAAAGAGTAGAGGCCACCCCGTCCCTAGCTAAGACGGTAGAGAGAGAAATACTGGAGGCGAGGCTTCCCGAGCAATGGAAGAGGTCCCTAGGGACGAGCTCCAGGTGGTTGATATTTCGCAATCCCCCTAGATTTCAGATACAATGATCCAAGAGGGCAACATGCAAAGCTGCTACTTTTGAGGATCACTGAATTCGGTGATTTACCTATGCCGAAAAAAATATCAATCTCCGGGAACTATTGGATCTTCATCGAGCTCGAGGTTGGTGGACCAATTCCTTGCTCCAAGCGCTTACCCAAGTCGCAAACGACATCTACTACTTACTGTCTCGGAGGATACTAGAGCCTTTTCGTCCCCTGTTGAGATTGTCAGCTATCTGAGAGGCTTGGTGTACGGAGGAAGACCCATCCGTGATGAACGATGTGGGGCCGCTTGCCTGTTTAATGAGGCTCAACACGTCCTAAATTGGTTATTCTTCGAGAGTCCCTTCCTTATTTATTTTATACTTAGAATTGTAGATTGTTCTTAACATCTTCTTCCTTACTTGTAGATTCGGTGTTGAACCAGGAGCCTTCCTAATAATTTTAGAGGAGCACACGGCCGAGGTTCAGGGACTTACCAAGTAAAGCGACACCTATAGGCTCCTCAGTGAAAAGCTTCAGGGCAATTTGGTTGCGGCTCGGGACGAGCACACCGATATGGCCGAGCAGGTATTCTGAATACTTCATGATAGTGATGATGAGTTAGAGATAATGACTAATGATCCGATTCTGCAGATCCGACAGAAGCTTGAGCAGATCGGACGGCTCGACAAGCAGGTGGACGAGATACGGTCCGAGGCTGAAGCATTCTAGAAAAACATGGATATCCTGGCCTCTAAAAAGGAGACCGTCCAAGAACAATTGGTTTCGGCCGAGACTCAGATTCAAGCTATAAAATAGAAAACCTCGGTTCAGGTCGAGAAGATCAAGGAGCATCAGCCTCAGCTGGATGCAGCCGCCAACAAGCTCGAGCCAGCTAAATCTAAGGCAGTTGCGACTGGTATTAAAGCTGATGAAAAGGTGGACCAATTCAAGGTCTATGTTGAGGCCATCCAAACAAAGGATAAGAGCATGATAGATCATGCAAAATGGCAAGCTCGGAGGGAAGCCCTCGAGGACGCGTAAGACCAGGATTTCGACATTGTGGTCGAGGTCGAGAATGCCCAACCATAAGAAATCTGGATTCGGAAGCCGGCCTTCCTCGAGAAAGTCTCCCATAGCTTAAGTACATTTGAAGATGGGGAATAACCCGAGGACGGAGATGCTGCCTCTGATGGAGACCAAGCCTCTTATGACTTAGTATATCTTTGTTCTTCTTTTTGCACTTTTTCTGAGGCTGTTTCGGGCCGTTGTAAAAAAATTTGGACTTGGGAAATTTGGCCCTTGTAAAGAAAAACATTATACATATAAGTACAAGGATTTCATTTCCTTTTCGGCTCTTATGTTTTTATTTTCTTTGCTTTGTAATTTGTAATCACAAAGGTTGAAATGCCTTAGCATCAGATAATAAGGTCGTGTTCGAGGGTTCGAACAACCGTTGCATTTATTAGAGAGCTTTTCTCGAAGATGTCTTAAATCTATAACTTTGTCGAGGGTAGCCTCATAGACCCCATTATGAAAGAACTTTTATGTTTTAAAGGCCTATTTCATTACGGATTTCGGACGTCTTCGAGATGTGTTAACGTTGTCATAGCCTTTTAGTTCAGGATTTTCCCATTGGGCTCGTTTTCTTGTTTTGTTAGGGCTTGTACGATATAATAGTTCCCGAGTGGGGTGGTCGTGGCCTATAGAGCTCGGAGAGTTACCTATTAGGCCATTTGTCCCCGGGGCCCGATAATTTGGGCTGTTTGAGTTAAACGATAGTCCCCGAGTAAGGGAGAGATCGTTCGTGTTTTGGTTAAGTATTGTCGTTAGGATAATTATAGTACGAAGATCTTTAAGAGATATAAAGAGGATAAAATTTTAAATATTATATGTTTACAAGGAAAGTACTTCTCTTTATTCTTGATCAAAATAGTCATACATGCATGCATGTTTAAGTAAGGGCTCAAATAATCTATGTGGGCACGATTTGTTCTGACCATTTGGCCCTTACAATAAATCATATCTATCGAGGCCCTATTCTAATGAATTAGATTCCTCGCAAGAGTTGATATTCGAAGATAATGTATATCCAACGGTAGGACCCCCCCCCCCCCCCCCCCCCGAGCGCGGTGGTTTGGGAAAGCCAACC
>ML284268.1:23690-34984 GCA_005239495.1 Nicotiana undulata
CCCCCCCCCCCCCCCCAGTATTCGAGGTTGATTGTAGAAGAACCTCGTATATTGTTGAATTGATCTTCGATTTCGATTCGTAATCAGGCTTGATTCATAGGTAGCACAATTCATTGTTTCCTCATTAAAAACCTCGCCAAAAATCCAATTGGGACAAAACCGGCCTAAAGGAAAAAGAGTGTAACACATGCTTCTAGACCTAAAGACTTCATTCTGTTAGCTGAAAACTTCATTGTCGATTCTGGTTGACCACCTGCAAGTGTTAGTCTAAAATAAAAATGAAAATAGAAAGGGGACGTACCTCAGGAATAATATCGTTTTAGGTGTGATATATTCTAATTTCTCGTCATTTGATCCCCATTCATCGTTCCGAGCTTGTAGGACTCTTTTCCGGTTACCTCATGAATCTGGTATGGTCCTTCCTAGTTTGGACCCAATTTTATTTCGTTATGATTTCGGGTGTTGAGGGTTACTTTCCTTAGCACCAAGTCCCCGATGCCAAAATATCGAAGATTGGCTCTTCGATTGTACTATCTCTTGATCCGTTATTTTTGGGCGGCCAATCGGACGAGGGCGACTTCACGTCCCTCATCAAATAATTGTAGGCTCGTATTCATGGACTCATTATTTGACTCTTCTGATGCATATCGGAACCTGATACTAGGTTCTCCGACCTCGACTAATATTTTGAGCATCGGCGCCATAAAATATTTAGAATGGGGTACCTCCGGTTCAAGACTTTGATGTTGTGCAGTATGCCCAAAGAACCTCGGGTAGGATTTCCATCCACTTTCCTTTGGCGTCGGTTAGTATCTTCTTTAGATTTTGGATGATGGTTTTATTGGTCAATTCATCTTGTCCGTTCCCGTTGGGATAATAGGGTGTTGAAAGGATCTATTGATCTTTTGATCCTCAAGAAATTTGGTCACCTTGTTGCCGATGAACTTCTTTCCATTATTGCACACAATTTCGGAGGGCATCCCGAAAAGACATATGATGTGATCCCAAATAAAGTCTATGACTTCCTTTTCCCTGACTTTATTGAATGCCAACGCTTCAATCCACATTTGCGAACAAACTGAGCTTTACCTGGGGCCCATAGAAGTAAAATAAACTGAGCTTTACCTGGGGCCCATAGAATAGGGCCAACGATGTCCATTCCCCACTTCATGAACGACCAAGGGGACACGACCAAGTGGATCAGTTCCCCGGGTTGATGAATCATTGGTGTATGCCTTTGGCACTTTCCACATTTGCGACCAAATTCTTTTGCATCTTTCTCCATGTCGATCCAAATGTATCCATCTCTGATAACTTTTTGGACCAATGATTAGGCACTAGAATGATTTCCGCAAGTGCCCTTGTGGACTTCCCCTAGAACGCATTTGGTATCTGCTGGACCCACACATATTGCTAATAGAAAAACGAACATATTTCTGAACAATGTTTCGTCTTTAGAAAAGGTGAATCGTGCTGCCTTTGTGCACATGGCTCTCGATTGTTTCGGATCTGATGGGAGCTTCCCGTTCTTCAAGCACTCTACGTATTTGTTTCTCCAATCAAAGGTCAAACTTGTGGATTTTATCTCGGCATGGCCTTATTCGTCCACCGATCTCATGAGTTGTACGAAAGCCCCCAAATTGAGTTCGTTATCTTCAACCGATGACCCTAGGTTTGCGAGGGAATCAGCCTTACTATTCTGATCTCGAGGTACATTGTAACGACCCGGTTGGTCGTTACGTAGAATCTATATTATATTTACTATTATTGCCTTGTCATAGGTTGATTATACAGTTTATGATGTGTTAGAGTCGGTTGGTTCGGGTTCAGAATGGTTGTAGTGAGAATTGAGACACTTAGTCTCTAAAAATAGCTTTATAGTTGGAACAGTCAACTGAGAGTTGACTATTTGGTAAATGACCTTGAAATGCGGACTTTATAGCTCGGATAGCTTCGTTAGGTGATTTGGGACTTAGGAGTGTGTTCGGAATATTTTTGTGATGTCCGGTGTTGAATTCGACTTGAATTGACGAAAGTTAGTTTTTGGCCATTTCCGGTCGGCTATGGAAAATAGGCTATCAGGATCGGAATGGAATTTCGAAAGTTGGAACATGTTCGTAATGTCATTTTGGATATGTCTGCAAAATTTCAGGTCAGTCGGATGTGTTTTGGATGGTTTCAACATCGTTGGTGGAATTTAGAAATTTCAAAGTTCATAAGGCTTGAATGTGATGTGATTTTAGTGTTTTGATGTTATTTTGGGTGTTCCAAGAGTGCAACTAAGTTTGAATGATCATATATGATATGTTGGTATGTTTGGTTGGGGTTCCGAAGAGCTCGAGATTGATTTCGGACGGTTAACAGGAATGTTGGAGTGGGAAAAATACAGCTTTCAGCTGCTGGTGTGATTTTATTGGTGTAATCGCACTTGCGGATGGGGAATCGTAGGTGCGGGCATGCAGGAGCGGAAAGAGGCTTCGCAAGTGCAAAATTAGGCCAGCCCAGGGAAAGGCGCAGATGCAGACACTTGACCGCACTTGCGAGGCCGCAGGTGCGGAATTGCCCGGTTTAATGAAAGACCGCAGGTGCGGACCGCAGGTGCGAGAATTAGACTAGAGGTGCGAAAAGCCTGGGCAGAAAAGTATAAAAAGGAGACTTAACAATTTTTAACCCTCTTTTCACCATTGTTGTGTAGGTTCCGAGATTTTTTAGGGTTTTTGAAGAGGGAAACGTTTGTGCATCATTGAGGTAAGCTTGTTGGACTTATTAACTTGATTATATGGAATAAGGACCAAATTAACTATTTTCAATTAAGGAAAATCAGTGGAAAAGGGGGAAACTAGGGCTTGAGTTTAAGAGACATTCTAGGGGGATTTGAGGGGCCATTTAGACTCCGATTTCAGAGTTCTTATATGTACGGTCTCGTGAGATGATGAGGATCGTTTTGGAATAAAGTTTGTCGAGTTCTGAGATACAGGCCCGGGGGTCGGGTTTTAGCTTGTTTCGGGTGTTGTGCTTAAAGTTGATATTTTCGATTGAGTTTCATCCCCTTAGCTTAATTTGATGTGAAAAATCAGAACTTGATAGATTTGGAGCACTCGGAAGTTGATTCGAGGGGCAAGCGTGTTGCGGAGTAGCTTTTCGAGCTAGTCTGAGGTAAGTAATGTGTTTAAATCCTTTCCTGAGGGTATGAAACCCCGGACTTTAAATACTTTTACGGTTTTGGAGTGACGCACACACCGGATGACGAGTGTGGGGCGTGCACGAATTGGAAATTTGGAAATATGTTCCTTTTTAAGCAACAATTGAGTTGCGAAATTGCTTTTAAAGCATATGTTTTTATAGTATTACTATGTTTTGACATATTTGGGTTGTAAGCCATGTTTGGGTCCTAGTGTCGATCTGTTTTAACCCCTTGGGGGCTATTTTCTGATGTTTCCTCACTTATAATTTATGATTTTTCACTCAGTCCTTCTTGTTAAATTGTTGACACTCAGATTTGTAGAAATCATTATTTCTTGAAATGAAATATTGTTTTGGGTCGAGAACCCCGTTTAATTATGGCCTGAGTGGCATGTTGAGTTTGTCTGACTGAGTGAGTCTGATTGCCAATAATGTGAGGATGTTATGATATGAGAGAGGACGAGTGCCTGAGAGTGATTGATGTTATGAATTGGCTTGTTTATAGCACTTGGGATGTAGGAGCCCCTCCGGAGTCTGTACACCCCCAGTGAGCGCAGGTGCCTACTGATTGCGAGTGCCGAGTGATTGAGAGGTATGAGTGACTGTGAGGTGCTGAGTGATTGTTACTGAGTTATGGTGAGGTGCTGAGGGACTATTTATGAGTGATGATTATGCCCGAGGGGCAGTTTTATGATTATACTTTGCTGAGTCTTGACTATGCTTCACTTCATCTCTCATACTGATATTTTTGGGAGTTTTACTGAGAAGCCTTGGGAAATATACTTGTTTCAAAAGATTTTATGGAAATTGGGTTTCAAACTTATGTATTAAATGTATACTTTACTCAGACTCTGTGTTTTACTATTGGTGAATTGGTGTTTTGTGTTGTGTGTTTCTTATCTTCAGACTTGATTTATTCTCATTACTACAAAGTTGGCGTACTCATCATTACTCCATGCACCTCTGTGTGCAGATCCAGGTAATGATTATGAGTAGTAGTCACTTTCGTTCGTTCGGCATCAGCTTTGGGATTTTGAGGAAGCAGTCCAGCGTCTACAACTTCTCCATTTCCCTTCCTTCATATAGTATTTAGTATTTTGTTCTAATACAGTTATTTTGACATTAGCAGTGTTAGTATTATTCTTAGATGCTCATGATCAGTTGACTACAGTTATGGGGAATTTTTTTAGACTGTCAGGTTATATTATGCTTGTTAAAGACTTAGAGAGATTTTTATACTTGTTATGCTGGTTATTAATGATTTGAGAAACTTGACTAAAATAAATGTGTAGTTATGTGATGGTTGGCTAGCATAGTTCCACAATAGGCTCCATCTCGACCTATTCGGATTTGGGGTCGTGACAAGTTGGTATCAGAGCACTAGGTTACATAGGACTCAACGGTCATGAGCAAGTTTAGTAGAGTCTTGCGGATCGGTAAGGAGACGTCTGTACTTATATTCGAGAGGCTACAAAACTCTTAGGAAAAATATCATTTTCTTGAACTCTTTCGTGCCATTCTATTGGTCCTTGAAATCTAAACTACTGTTGTTTCATTCTCTCACAGATGGTGAGGACACGCGCTACTGATCACGGTGACCAGACACCAGCCAGACCCACAAGGGGTCGAGGCCGTGGTGGAGTCAGGGGACCAGCCCAAGCTGCAGCCGGGACAGTACCAATGGATCCCCATACTCTTTAGGATCAGGTTCCCGCCGAGGGTGCTCCTGCGGGACAAGCTCAGGCACCGGCAGTGTTTATTGTCATTCAGGGTCTTCAGAAGACCCTGGATAAGATCTTGACAATATGCACCAGTTTGGCTCAGGCACTTGCTATGTCTAATGCTGCCGCTACATCTCAGGCCGGAAGAGGCACTCAGACTCCAGCTGCCTGGATACTTGAGCAGATTGTATAGGGTTTTCAGGCGTCGGGGGCAGTCCCAGTCCAGCCGGTTGCCCCTGTTCAGGACTATGTAGTCCCATCTATGCCCGAGGATGAGCAGCGTAGGCTGGAGAGGTTTAGTAGACTTCAACCTCCGACTTTCAGCGGCACAGATGGAGAGGATGCCCAAGGTTTTCTAGATAAGTGCTACAGGATACTCCGTACTACTGGTATTCTGGAGACCAGTGGGGTCTCGTTTGCTACGTTTCAGTTTGCTTGTGCTGCTTTCACTTGGTGGAAGGCATTTAGGAGGCGTAGGCCCGTTGATTCAGCACCTCTCACTTGGCAGTAGTTCTCCACGATCTTTTTGGAGAAGTACGTTCCTCAGTCCCACAGAGAGGAGCATCGCAGGGAGTTTGAGCAGCTGCGCCAGGGAGAGTTGTCAGTTACATAGTACGAGATGCGGTTTTCTAAGTTGGCTCGACATGCTTCTGAGTTAGTCCTACTGATAGGGAGAGGATCATGAGGTTTGTAGATGGTCTCACGTATCAACTTCGGATTTTGATAACCAGGGAGAGAGTGTCTGCACCTATATTCGAGCAGGTTGTTGACATTGCTCGGGATATTGAGTCGGTTCGCAAGCATGAGCGTGAGGAGAGGGAGGCCAAGAAGCCTCGGGGATCAGGTAGTTTCAGCGGTGGCCCTTCCAGATGGGAATTTTCAGCACAGCAGAGGTCGTCCATTTAGACCTCCTCAGCCAGCTCGCCCAGCTTACAGTGGAGCATCTTCGGGGCAGGGTCCCCGCAGTTCTTATCCAGGGCGTTCATCTTTTAGTGCCCTTCCAGCACAGAGTTCCTCCAGAGCATCATCATTCCAGGGTTCTTCTATGCATGGTTCATTCGGTAGTTATCATGGTGGTAGGGGTTTTCTTCAGTCCCCATATCCAGCTGCAGGTAGTTGCTTCGAGTGTGGAGAGTTTGAACATGGGTGGAGGCAGTGTCCTCGTCGTCCTGGTAGTTCATCTCAGCAGAGGGTTCAGCCCTCGACATCAGTCCCAGTCACTTCACCACCTACCAAGGCAGCCAGGGGTGGTGGTCAGGCATCTAGAGGCCGCCCTAGAGGGGGAGGTCGAGCAGGTGGAGGCCAGCCACATATTTATGCACTGCCCGCTAGGCTTGATGCTATGGAATCTGATGCGGTGATTACAGGTACTATCCTAGTTTGTCACAGTGATGCTTTGGCTTTATTTGACCTTGGTTCCACACACTCTTATGTTTTGTCGTATTTTGCTCACTTTCTGAATATGCCCCGTGAGTACTTAGTTACGTCTGTTCATGTTTCCACTCCTGTGGGTGATAATATTGTTGTAGACCGTGTGTACTGGTCGTGTGTTATATCTATTTTTGGTCTGGAGACCCGAGTGGACTTGTTGTTACTCAGTATGGTTGATTTCGACATGATACTGGGCATGGATTTTTTATCCCCATGTCATGCTATTTTTGATTGTCACGCTAAGACCGTGACCCTAGTTATGCTCGGAGTTCTGAGCGTTTAGTGGAGAGGGTCTATAGAGCATGTGCCTAGCAGAGTGATTTCTTATTTTAAGGCTCAACGTATGGTTGAGAAATGATGTGAATCTTATCTTGCGTTTGTGAGGGATGTTATTAGTGAGACTCCCTCTGTTGATTATGTTCGTGTTGTTCGTGATTTTCGGATGTATTCCCTGCAGACCTGCAAGGCATGCCCCCTGACAAGGACATTGATTTTGGTATTGACTTGGTGTCAGGCACCCAGCCTATCTCTACTCCACCCTATCGTATGGCACCAGCAGATTTGAAAGAATTGAAAGAGCAGCTTCAGGAAATCCTAGATAAGGGGTTCATTTGGCCTAGTGTGTCACCTTGGGGTGCACCGGTGTTATTTGTGAAGAAAAAATATGGTTCTATGCGCTTGTGTATTGATTATCGGCAGCTGAACAAGGTTTCATTGAAGAACCGATATCCTTTGCCTCACATTGATGACTTGTTTGACCAACTTCAGGGAGCTAGAGTGTTCTCCAAGATGGACTTGAGGTCCGGGTATCATCAGTTGAAGATTCGGGATTCTGACATTCCGAAGACTACTTTCAGGACCAGATATTGTCATTATAAGTTTCTGGTTATGTCATTCGGACTGACCAATGCCCCATCCATGTTCATGCATTTGATGAACAGCGTATTTCAGCCTTACCTTGATTCTTTCGTCGTTGTGTTCATTGATGACATCCTGGTATATTCCCGTAGACAGGAGGAGCATGCTCAGCATTTGAGAGTTGTGTTGCAGAGATTGAGAGAGGAGAAGTTTTATGCAAAGTTCTCCAAGTGTGAGTTTTGTCTTGGTTCAGTAGCTTTCTTAGGGCACGTGGTGTCCAGTGAGGGTATTCAGGTTGATCCGAAGAAGATTGAGGCGGTGCAGAGTTGGCCCAGACCATCCTCAGCTACAGAGATTAGGAGTTTCCTTGGCTTTGCGGGATATTACTGTCAATTTGTGGAAGGATTCTCGTCTATTGCTTCGCTTTTGACCAGATTGACCCAGAAGGGTGCTCCATTGAGATGGTCTAATGAGTGTGAGGAGAGCTTTCAGAAGCTCAAGTTAGCATTGACCACAACTCCGGTGTTGGTTTTGCCTACTGGTTCGGGTTCTTATACAGTCTACTATGATGCTTCTAGAGTTGGCTTAGGAGCGGTATTGATGCAGGATAGTAGGGTGATTGCCTACGTGTCTAGACAGTTAAAGGTGCACGAGAAGAATTATCCAGTGCACGATCTTGAGTTAGCTACCATTGTTCATGCCTTGAAGATTTGGCGCCATTATTTGTATGGGGTACAGTGTGAGATTTTCACCGATCATCATAGTCTGCAGTATCTGCTAAAGTAGAAGGACTTGAATTTGCGTCATAGGAGGTGGTAAGAGCTTCTCAAGGATTATGACCTCACTATTTTGTATCATCCGGGGAAGGCTAATATAGTGGCCGATGCCCTGAGTCGCAGAGCCGAGAGTTTGGGCAGTCTAGCTTACCTTCCAGCAGCAGAGCGACCTTTAGCACTTGATGTTCAGGCTTTAGTGGGTCAGTTGGTGAGATTGGATTTGTCAGAGCCTCCGCGGGTATTAGCTAGCATGGCTTCCCGGTCTTCTCTATATGATCATATTAGAGCACGCCAGTATGATGACCGGCATTTGTTAGTTCTCCAAGACAGAGTCCGTCGAGGTGATGCCAGGGATGTGACCATTGGTGATGACGGGTTTATGAGGATGCAGGGTTGTATCTGCGTACCCAATGCAGATGGGCTTCGAGAGTTGATATTAGAAGAGGCCCACAACTCACGTTATTCCATCCATCCTGGTGCCGCGAAGATGTATCAGGATCTGAGACATCAGTATTGGTGGGGGCGGATGAAGAGAGATATTGTTGAGTATGTAGCATGGTGTCTCAACTGCTAGCAGGTCAAGTGTGAGCACCAAAGACCAAGTGGATTACTTCAGAGGTTAGATATTCCGGAGTGGAAGTGGGAGCGGATCACCATGGACTTTGTAATTGGGCTTCCATGTACTTTGAAGGGTTTTGATGCTATTTGGGTCATTATGGATCGGCTGACCAAGTACGCGCACTTCATTCCTATCAGTACTACTTATACATCGGAGCGGTTAGCTGATATCTACATCAGGGAGATTGTCCGATTGCATGGAGTTCCGGTTTTTATTATTTCTGACAGAGGTACTCAGTTCACATCTCAGTTTTGGAGGGCCGTATAGAGAGGTATGGGTACTCAGGTAGAGTTGAGCACTGCGTTTCATCCTCAAACCGACGGGAAATCGGAATAGACTATTCAGATTTTGGAGGACATGTTGCGTGCCTGTGTGATTGATTTTGATGGTTCATGGGATCAGTTTCTGCCACTAGCGGAGTTTGCATATAATAATAGCTACCAGTCCAGTATTCAGATGGCCCCGTGTGGGGCTTTATATGGTAGGAGGTGTAGTTCTGCGGTTGGTTGGTTCGAGCCCAGTGAGGCTAGATTGTTGGTCACAGATTCGGTTCAGGATACGTTGGAGAAGGTGAAGTTGATTCAGAAGTGACTTCGCACGGTGCAGTCTAGGTAGAAGAGTTATGCGGAACGGAAGGTCCGGGACGTGTCTTTTATGGAAGGTGATAAGGTACTACTGAAGGTATCACCCATGAAGGGTGTTATGAGGTTCGAAAACAAGGGAAAGCTGAGTCCCCGATTTATTGGTCCTTTTGAGGTACTTCAGAAGATTGGAGAGGTGGCTTATAGACTTGCCTTGCCACCCAGCTTGTCGAGTGTTCATTCGGTATTTCATGTGTCGATACTTCGGAAGTATTTTGGTGACCCGCCTCATGTTTTAGACTTCAACACAATTCATCTTGAGGGTGATATGTCATATGAGGTTGAGCTAGTGGCCATTTAGGGTCGTCATGTCAGAAATTTGAGGTCTAAGGATATAGCGTCAGTGAAGGTAAAATGGAGAGGTCAGCCAGTGGAGGAGGCTACTTGGGAGACCGAGCAGGAGATGTAGAGCAGATATCCTCATTTTTTTGAGACTCCAGGTATGTTTCTAGACCCATTCGAGGACGAACGCTTGTTTAAGAGGGGGAGAATGTAAGGACCCGGTCGGCCGTTACGTAGAATCTTCATTATATTTACTGTTATTGCCTTTTCATAGGTTGATTATACTATTTATGATGCGTTAGAGTCGGTTGGCTCGGGTTCAGAATAGTTGTAGTGAGAATTGAGACACTTAGTCTCTAAAAATTGCTTTATAGTTTGAAAAGTCAACTGAGAGTTGATTATTTGATAAACGACCTTGGAATGCGGATTTTATGGCTCGGATAGCTTCTTTAGAGGATTTGGAACTTATGAGTGTGTTCGGAATATTTTTTTGATGTCCGGTGTAGAATTAGGCTTGAATTGGCGAAAGTTAGTTTTTGGTCATTTTCGGTCGGCAGTGGAAAATAGGCAATCGGGGTCAGAATGGAATTCCGGAAGTTGAAACATGTTCGTAATGTCAATTTGGATATGTCTACAAAATTTCAGGTCAATCGGATGTATTTTGGATGGTTTCGGCATCATTGGTGGAATTTAGAAATTTCAAAGTTCATAGGCTTGAATTTGATGTGATTTTGGTGTTTTGATGTTATTTTGGGTGTTCCAAGAGTGAAACTATGTTTGAATGATCATATATGATATGCTGGTATGTTTGGTTGGGGTGCCAAGGAGCTCGAAATTTATTTCGGATGTTTAACGGGAATTTTGGAGTGGGAAAAATGCAGCTTTCAGCTGTTGGTGCGCTTTTACTGGTCTAACAACACCTGCGGATGGGGAATCGCAGGTGCGGGCACGCAGGAGTGGAAAGAGGCTCCGCAGGTGCAAAATTAGGCCAGCCCAGGGAAAGGCGCAGATGCGGACACTTGACCGCACTTGCGAGGCCGCAGGTGCGATATTGCCCAGTTTAATGAAAAACCGCAGGTGCGGTCCACCTGAGCGCAGGTGTGGACCGCAGGTGCGAGAATTAGACCTGAGGTGCGAAAAGCCTTGGCAGAAAAGTATAAAAAGGAGACTTAACGATTTTTAACCCTCTTTTCACCATTATTGTGCGGGTTCCGAGCTTTTTGAGGGTTTTTGAAGAGGGAAACGTTTGTGCATCGTTGAGGTAAGATTTTTGGACTTATTAACTCAATTATATGTGATTAACGACCAAATTAACAGTTTTTAATTAAGGAAAATCAGTGAAAAAGGGGGAAACTAGGGCTTGAGTTTAAGAGACCTTCTAGGAGGATTTGAGGGGTCATTTGGACTCCGATTTCAGAGTTCTTTATATGTACAGACTCGTGAGATGATGATGATCTTTTTGGTATAAAGTTTGTCGAGTTCCGAGATGCGGGCCCAGGGGTCGGGTTTTAGCTATTTTCGGGTGTTGTGCTTAAAGTTGATATTTTTTTATTGAGTTTCATCCCCTTAGCATAATTTGATGTGAAAAATCTGAACTTGATAGATTTGGAGCACTTAGAAGTTGATTCGAGGTGGAAGCGTGTTGAGGAGTAGCTTTTCGAGCTAGTTTGAGGTAAGTAATGTCATTAAATCTTGTCCTAAGGGTATGAAACCCCGAACATTACATCCTTTCACGGTTTTGGAGTGACGCACACACTGGATTACGAGTGTGGGGCGTGCACGA
>ML284269.1:0-18107 GCA_005239495.1 Nicotiana undulata
ATATATACAGGGTCTCAGTCTGAATGAAATAGACAGAGAGCATAACAAAAGAAACTCCAGGGTTCTGCTAGGAAGTCGCCAGGAAAGCAGCTCAACGTGAAGTATGACCATGCTATCAATATCTGGCACCGACCTGAAAATCAGATGGACCAGCCTCCAGACCTGTACAGTCAAGTACAGAAAAGGAAAGAAAGTGCAGCATGAGTACATATATATAAATATGTACCCAGTGAGTATCCCGTCTAATTTGAAAATATGAAAAAATGGCTTATTCCCGTGTTACTGTTCTATTTTTAATCGTTGGACATGCCTTCATCGCGTTCGCGATGGGCCAGTTGCGATCGCGGAGAGGTACGGTCCAATGGCCTTCGCGTTCGCGGCGTATTGTACGCGTTCATGAAGCGGTACTCTCGTTGTCCATCGCGTTTGCGACCAGGTTGTCGCGTTCGCGTAGAGGAAATGTGACTCCCCTCCCCCTGGTCCATTAACACATCGCGTTCGCGTAAGTCTGATCGCATTCGAGAAGGGTACTCCCCCCAGTGCTTCGCGTTGCTGACCAATACTTTGCGTTCGCGAAGAAAAAAATGACCCCCCCCCCCCCCCCCCCCCCCAGCCTTTTTTACTCTTCGCAATCGCAGGAGATGCTTCGCGATCGTGAAGAAGAACGCATCAGTGCACCAGTAGCAGCAAAACTGCAGAAGTTTATAAGTCAGAAACACCCCGTAGCCTATCCAAAACTCACTCGAGCCCTCGGGGCTCCAAACCAAACATGCACGCAAGTCGAAAAATATCATACGGACTTGCTCGTGCTAGCAAATCACAAAAATAACACCTAAAACTACGAAATTAATATCAAAGCTCATGATTTTCTCAAGAACACTTCAAATTCACTATTTTCTCAACCGAACGTCCGAATTATGTCAAATAAACTCCGATTTCCACCAAATTTCACAGATAGGACTTAAATATCATAGAAAACCTGTACCGTGAGCTCTGGAACCAAAATACGGGCCCGATACCAATGAGTTCAAACATTAATTCATTTCTTTAATTCCTTCAAATTTCAGTATAACAATTTTCATCAAAAATTAATTTCTCAGGCCAGGGACATCGGAATTTCATTCCGGGCATACGCCCAAGTCCCATATTTTAGTACGGACCTCCCGGGACCATCAGAACATGGGTCCGGATCTGTTTACTCAAAAAATTGATCAAAGTCAAGTAAAACCAAATTTTAACTCTCGCAATTATTATTTCATATGTTTTCATATAAAAGCTTTTTGGTTTCACGCCTGGACTGCGCACGCAAATAGAAGTAAATAAAATTAATCTTTTTAAGTCTAATGAGCCCAAAATGGTGTCTTAAATCACAAGATGACCCTTTGGGTCATCACAAGAAAGCAATAACATTCTTTTGTGTTTTATTTCCCTACAATTTCTTGGACTGCAATTTCTTTTTTCCTGTTATTTATTATTTTATATAGGATAAAATCAGTTCATATTAAATACTCATATAACAGAGCGATGCGTGGAACCGGAGACAGGTAAAAAGCGAGACCGGGGGCAACAATTTCGATTGGCACCAGAAAGCCCCCAAAGGGGTGTTGCTCATAAAGACAAATGAATGCCTGCCACCCGTTAGTATTCAATGGAGAATGTTTTGCAGTATTAAACACATATTCTGTTATAGAGAATATAGCATTCATAGCATGTCGTTACACATTCTTCAATATCCCATATAATTATCATTTAAGAGGAGCTTGATCCTAGGACCTTGTTCCCTAGGTGAAACTATAAATAGCGGTTTCAACAGCCATTGTAGTGGGAGGAATTTTCTAACAAACCTATGTTACATAATACTCAAAATCTCAATAACATTTCATTTCTTGATTATTAATATTTCTCTTACTTCCTTCGGAAACTCCGCTCTCGGAATCACACTATTCATTGTCTTATCTCGATTTCAACGCTAAGTCTTATATTTTATTTTATTTACTTATCATTTTAGGATCAAATTGATTCTCTTGTCTATGAACCACGTACATACTCAACTGTACCATTTTACGGGTAAACAGTTTGGCACCCATCGTAGGGCTTAGACAGTTGCGTAATTGGGGTTGATCCTTGCATCTATTACTAACATGTTTAATTCTTTGTTTCCTAGCAAAAATCATAAAACATGGCAGATAATGACGTCAACATCATGCACAACGTTGAGGCCCAAGGAAAATCAGCCTCAGCACAAAGATTCGATCAGTGCTACCCGCAACGAGGGGGATAAAACCACGTTGGTCCATTGTGGGCAATATTCGCGACATGTCCGGGAGACAACTCCTGATGATACGGAGGATGAGCACGTTGTGGAAACTGTAAGAATCCTGAGGGATCAACAAAAGGTGATCATAGGTGATCTCTCGCAACAAGATTAGGTCATGATAAAGTTTAAGCAAGCATTATTGGGTGCTCCCAACAATGCAAATGGAAGATATCCGGTTCATTCCGGCGCTCCCGCAAACCAAACAGCGAAATGAGTGAATTTGACATAGAGTATAAACCTAGGACTGCGATCAAGTCTCAAGCTTTGGACAACTTTGTGGCCGATTTCAGTCCTAGAATATTGCCTTTGGCCACCAAAGAGGCGGTGATGGTGTCGGAATCGACATCGGGAGTCTGGACCTTGTTCACAGACGGATCTTCCAATGTGAAAGGGTCTAGGCTCGATCTAGTACTAATCACGCCTTCAGGAGAAACCCTAAGGCACGCCATAAGGACCAGCATTTCCTTGACTAACAATGAAGCGGCGTATGAGGCTTTGATTGCAGGACTCAACCTGGCCTGGGGACTGGATTCCGAGGTCATAGAAATCAAATGTGATTCCCAACTGGTAGTAAATCAAGTCTGTGGGATCTTCGACACCAAAAAGGAACGCATGCAAAAATATGTAGTGAAAGTACAGACTTTGCTCGCATGGTTCAGGGAATGATCAATCACCCACGTCCCGAGGGAAGAAAAAATGGAAGCAGATGTACTGACGAATTTGGGCTCGTATACTAAAATAAAGGGATCAAACTCCGATATGGGCGTGCAGCTTATGCATTAAGTATTGGATGTGGACGGTTATTATGAAGTAAACGCGACCAATTTGGTCTGAGCTGGATAATGAGATCATTGACTATCTAGAGCACGGAAAACGGCCCAAAGGTCCCAAGGCATCTTGGGCGATGCGCACTAAAGCAGCATGTTACTACTTTAGGGGAGGCCCAAAAAGTCTTTCCAAGGCCCGTTGTCCTGATGTTTCATGGGGACCGCATGGCCTAAAGCATGATTCACCTGCTTTAGGTGAATCATGGGGACCGCATTACAGCCCTTAAAGAGACGGTTGACGTATTACGGTCCATAGTGGATACGGTGCCTGAACTAAAAACCAGCCTAGTGCAAAGGTTGGACGACCTGGACCACAAAATGCTCCAGGACGAAGTTGACATAGAAAACATCAGTCGCTTCTCTAAGGGAGACTGGCAAACGGCAGCCACAGAGGCAGCCAAAATATTTGGCAAATTCGAGGGCCTCCAATAGGAGTGTGCCAAGGATTTAGCCTACAAGGCACAAGAGGCAGACAGGGTGACTGTCATGCAACTAATTATAGACAACTTGACAAGCTAGCTCAATGTTGTCAATAATGCTTTACAAGGCCTGCTTCGAGAAGGCGGAAACCAAATAGGGGGTGTTGTGAACCTTTCCCCCGCGACACAAAAACTGAAAATTCCTAATCCAAAGTCATACATTTGAGCTCAAAATAATGAAGTGGAAAACTTCATCTTTGACATCAAACAATAGTTCGATGTCATGGGGGCCTAGAAGAAGCTAAGAAGGTAGCAACTGCTGCCATGTATCTTCAGGGTGATGCTAAACTCTGGTGGCGGGTAAAGTACAAAGCCATCAGGGCCGGTAAAGATGCTCTCAAGACATGGGCAGAACTGAAGGCAACCATACGCCTACAGTTCTTCCCCGAAAACATTGAATATAATGCAAGGCGAAAGCTACGGGAGCTACGCCAAACCAAATCAGTGCGGGACTACGTGCGTGAATTCTCCGCGCTCATGCTGAACATACATGACATGGGGGACAAAGACAAACTTTTTACCTTCTTGGAAGGGTTGAAACCTTATGCACGTATGGAGCTGCAAAGAAAAAGGGTAGATACCATACCCAAGGCGATTCAAGCAGCTGAATGCCTTGGGGACTATCCAGTGGAAGCTCAGAAGGATAGGCCTCAACCGCCTACCCGAGCGGGATACAAAGAGGGCCAGCCTAGCAATGGTGGCCTTAGTATAAGTGAGGAAGATCGGAGTACAACCAAATCTAAGGCTCCCTCCTCATTAAGCAATTGTATTGCGTCAAACAACAATGATAGGGGGAGAAAGCCCCCTTCAGGATGCCGTCATTGCGGCAGACCACATTGGAATAATGAATGCCCACATGCAAAGATGAACGCCCATCAAGCTTTTGATGATGGGACAGATGACAACACAAATAATGTGGACCAGACCAAACTAGTAGGTGCCTTCAATGCAATTGTTGGATCTACTTCTGAGGCCTTAGCGAAAACCAGTGTCGGTATCTGTAAGAAGAAGGACCCATGTCCAATCACCAAGAAAGGGAAAGAGAAGGCGGATGATAAGACTCCTCTTAAACAAGAGAGGAATTTAATGTTCGTCGAGATGAAGGTAAATGGCAAGCCCATTCGGGCGATGATAGACACGGGTGCTACCCACAACTACCTAGCCTCGACTCAGGTGGACTGCCTTGGTCTAGTTGTAGCAAAGGGTAGAGGTATTGTCAAGGCTATCAACTCACCTCCTCAGCCAGTGGGTGGAATAGTCAAAGAGGTACTAGTGAAGCTTGGCCCTTACGAAGGAAAATTTAACCGACGAGTGGTGATCATAGATGAATTCGAGTTGTTAGTTGGGTTGGAATTCTTGAGGCAAACCAACACCATGCTCGTACCGTATGTAGACATGCTACTGATGATGGGAACAAATGGGGCCAACCCCTGCATTATCTCGTGCATGCCCATGAAGATGGTCGTTGAGAACATCTCAGCCTTGCAATTAAAGAAGGGGGTCAAAAGACATGAACCTACGTTCCTCACAACCCTCTGCATTGAAGATATAGAACACTCCTCGGGTCCCATTCTTGCACCCGTGAAGGATCTTCTACTGGAGTTTGAATATTTCATGCCACAGGGCATGCCAAAGCGACTCCCGCCTAAGCGCACTGTGTACCATGAGATTGAGTTGGTGTCGGGCGTGAAGCCACCCACCAGGGCGCCTTACAGAATGTCACAACCCGAACTCACCGAGCTTTGAAGACAGTTGATGGAAATTCTAGACACAGGGATCATCGTGCCCTCCAAGTCCCCATACGGGTCCCCTGTGTTATTCCAAAAGAAACATGATAGCATCCTGCGACTCTGTGTGGATTATCGGGCTCTAAACAAAATCACCGTGAAGAACAAGTACCCGATTCCGCTAATGGAATACTTGTTCGATAGACTAGGTGGTGCGACGGTGTTCACCAAGATTGACCTGAAGACAGGTTATTGGCAAGTTTGGATTGCCAAGGGTGATGAGCACAAGACAACCTATGTGACAAGATATGGGTCGTACGACTTTCTGGTTATGTCATTCGGCTTAACTAACGCTCCAGTCACATTTTGCACCCTGATGAACCAAGTCTTCCAAGAGTACATTGACAAATTCGTGGTGGTCTACTTGGATGACATTGTGGTATATATCCAAACACTTGAAGAACACCTAAAGCACTTGCAGAAGGTCCTAGCCCGATTACGGAAGCATAAACTATATGTGAAGCTGTCCAAGTGCTCCTTTGCTCAAAAATAGATTGACTTCCTTAGACATGCCATCGAGGAAGGGCAGATCAAGATGGACCAACAGAAGATTCAGGCTATCACATATTGGCCGCCGCCTAAGGGTATCCACGCCTTGAGGGCTTTCCATGGACTATGCAACTTCTATCGGCGATTTGTGAATAATTACTTCCTCATCGCAGTGCCATTCACAAAACTCCTCAAGAAGGTCACGCCTTGGGATTGGGGACCCAGGCGAGAGGAGGCCTTCAATGCATTGAAAGCGACTATGTCTAGTAGCACCGCCTTGGCCCTCCCTGATTTGGCCAAGCCAGTCGAGGTACAAACGGATGCCTCCGACTATTCCATTGGTGGAGACTTGATACAAGAAGGGCATCATGTAGCGTACGAGAGCCGGAAGCTGAAGGATGCAGAGCGGTGCTATGTCGCCCACGAGAAAGAATTATTGGTTGTCATCCATTGCTTACGCCTTTGGAGGCACTATCTGCTAGGAACCTCGTTCGTGGTCAAGATAGACAACACAGTTGTTATCCATTTCATTACCCAGCCGAAGCTGAATGGTCGACATGCTAGGTGGCAAAAACTCCTTGCAAAATTCCACTTCAACCTAGATTACCGAAGTGGGAAGACCAATCATGTTGATGATGCACTCAGTCGGAGAGCTGATCTAGCACCAGTGTGCCTACTCGCCACCCTAAGAGGGAGCGAAGTAGCCACCACCACCAAAGACCAGATACAAGATCAACTCATCAAGGAAGGACGGGGCAAGACTCACCAGTTCTACATGGAAGATGGTTTCCTGAAAGTGAAAGGGAACCGACTTTATGTTCCTAAACACGGAGATCTACGAAGGAATCTTCTGGCAGAATTTCACGATACTTTCTAGGTCGGCCATCCCGGTGAAGACATATCACGACCCCAAATCCTAACAGGTCGTGATGGCACCTATCGTAGAACTAGGCTAGCCAACCATCACATAATTACACATTTCTTTTAATAAAATTCATCAACATCAAAAATACCAGCATAATAAGTATAAAATTTCTCTAAGTCTTTATACAGCATTAATAATCTAACAATCTAAACTATTTCCCCATAACTGGAGTCAACTGATCACAAGCATCTAAGACTAAGGATAACACTGCTAATGTCATAATATACTGTCTCAGAGAAAAATACTAAGTACTAAATGAAGGAAGGGAAATGGAGAAGTGGACGCTCGACAGCTACCTCGAAATCCCAAATGTTGCCGATGAACGAACTTAGATGGCTACTGCTCAGAACCAGTACCTGGATCTGCACACAGAGGTGCAGGGAGTAATGATGAGTACGCCAACTCAGTAGTAATGAAAATAAATCAAGTCTGAAGATAATAATCACACAATACCAAACATCAACCCACGGATAGTAAAAATACTGAGTCTTAAATAAGTAAACATCTAGTACATATGTCTGAAAACCAGTTTTCGTAAAAATCCTTTGAACCAGTACCTTCTCAAATGTTCCTCAGTAAACTCCCAAATATCTCAGTATGAAAAATGAAGTGAATCATAATCAAAAGCTCAGCAAAATATCATTATGAACTGCCTCTCGGGCCAAATCATTACTCATAATCAGTCACTCATCACCTCACCAGCACTCAGTAACAGTCACTCAGCACTTCACAGTCACTCATGCCTCCCAATCACTCGGCACTTGCACTCAATAGCTACTTGCGCTCACTTGGGGTGTGTACAGACTCCAGAGGGACTCCTACAGCCAAAGCGCTATAAACAGCCAAATCATGGTATCAATCTATCAGGCTCTCGGCCTCTCTCATATCATAAATATCCTCACAATATTGGCCCTCGGCCTCACTCAGTCAAACACTCTCAACATGCCACTCGGTCCATAAATAAACGGAGTTCTCGACCCAAAACAGTATTGCATTTCAGAAAATAATAATATCATCAAATACGAGTGTCAACAATTTCACAAGAAAGACTGAGTGAAAAATCATAATTATTATGTGAGGAATATCATAAAATATCCCCCAAGGGGTTAAAACATATCGGCACTAGGCCCCAAACGTGGCTTACAGCCCAAATATATCAAAACATAGTAATATTGTAAAACATATGCTTTTAAAGTAGGGTCGCAACTCAATAGTTTCCTCAAAAGGAACATATTTCCAATTCGTGCACGTGCCACACTCGTCATCCAGTGTGTGTGTCACTCCAAAACCGTGAAAGGATGCTAAGTCCGGAGTTTCATACCCTCATGACTGGATTTAAAGACATTACTTACCTCAAACTAGCCTGAAAAGCTACTCTGCAACACGTTTTCCCCACGAATCAACTTCTGAGTGCTCCAAATCTATCAAGTTCAGATTCTTCACATCAAATTATGCTAAGGGCATGAAACTCAATTGAAAGATATCAATTTTAAGAACAAAACCCGAAATTAGCCAAAACCCGACCCCCAGGCCCGCATCTTGGAACTTGACAAACTTTATACCAAAACGATCCTCATCATCTCACGAGTTTGTACATATAAAGAACTCTGAAATCGGAGTCCAATTGACCCCTCAAATCACTCCTAAAAGGTCTCTTAAACTCAAGCCCTAGTTTCCCCTTTTTCCACTAATTTTCCACAATTAAACATTATTAATTTGGTCCTTAATCACATATAATCGAGTTAATAAGTCCAAAAATCTTACCTCAATGAAGAACAAGCGTTTCCCTCTTCAAAAACCCTCAAAAAGCTCGGAACCCGCACAACAATGGTGAAAAGAGGGCTAAAAATCGTTAAGTCCCCTTTTTATACTTTTCTGCCCAGGCGTTTCGCACATGTTCTCGCACTTGCGGTCCACACTTGTGCTCAGGTGGACCGCACCTGCGGAGATTCATTAACAAGGCAAAATCTCGCACCTGCGGCCCAAGTGTCGCACCTGCGGCCCGCAGATGCGGCTAATCTTCCGCTTCTGCGGTTCTTCCTCCAAGACTCAAAACCCGCACCTGCGAACTCTTGGACGCTCCTGCGGATCGTGCCTGCAATCAAACGTCCGCATGTGCGAAAATCACAGTAGAAGCACACCAGTAGATGTTGCTGCAATTTTTTAACTCCAAACTTCCCGTTAACCATCCGAAATAAATCTCGAGCCCCTCGGGACACCAACCAAATATACCAACACATCATAAATTATCATTCAAACTTAGTTGCAGTCTCGGAACACCCAAAATAACATCAAAATACCAAAATCACATCAAATTCAAACCTATGAACTTTTAAATTTCCAAATTCCACCAACGATGTCGAAACTAACCAAAACACATCCGATTGACCTGAAATTTTGCACACATATCCAAAATGACATTACGAACCTGTTCCATCTTCCGGAATTCCATTCCAATCCCTATAGCCTATTTTCCACTTCCGACCGAAAATCACCAAAAATTAACTTTCACCAATTCAAGTCTAATTCTACACCGAACATCAGAAAAATATTGTGAACACACTCCTAAGTCCCAAATCACCTAACGAAGCTATCCGAGCTATAAAATCCACATTCCGAGGTTGTTTACCAGTAAGTCAACTCTCTGTTGACTTTTCCAACTATAAGGCTATTTTTAGAGACTAAGTGTCTCAATTCTCACTACAACCATTCTGAACCCGAGCCAACCGACTCTAACACATCATAAACAGTATAACCAACCTATGACAAGGAAAAAACAGTAAATATAATGCATATTCTACGGAACGACCGGCCGGGTCGTTACAAGACCGCACTATGGCATTACCTTGTCGTGCATATTATTAGCCTCAAATGGACGAGGACGTCGCTCAGTATGTGAAGCCTTTTGTATAGTATGACAGAAGGACAAGTAGGACCGCTTGACACAAGCGAGACTCTTGGAACCACTAGTTGTCCCAAAGAGACCTTGGGAAAGTGTTTCCCTTGATTTCATCACCGGATTGCCCAAGGTCGAAGATCTCACAACTATATTGGTTGTGGTGGATCGGTTTTCCAAGTATGCTACCTTTATAGCAGCCCCACAATATATCTCAGTAGAGGATAGAGCTCGACTCTTATTCTCTCATGTTGTCAAATATTGGGGCCTACCTAAAGAAATTGTTAGTGATCGCGACACACGCTTCACTAGAAACTTTTAGACCAAACTCTTTAAGTGCCTTGGGTCAAAACTGAGTCACATCTCAAGTTTCATCCACAATTTGATGGCCAGACGGTGCGGTTCAGTGGAATTCTGGAAGAATATCTCCGCCACTTTATAACCGGATCACATAAGAACTGGGTGAAGCTTCTGGATGTTGCTCAATTGTGTTTCAATTTACAAAAGAGCTCTAGTACAAACAAAAGCGCTTTTGAAATTGTTACCGGACAGCAACCGCTACTCCCACACACCGTGAATGCACCAAACATGTCAAAATCTCCTCGAGCTCATAGCTTCTCAAAAGAATGGAAGCGAAATTTGGAGATAGTGCGGAGCTATCTTGTCAAAGCCCAAAAGCAGATGAAGAGGCATGCTGATCAACATCGTCGCTTGAATACCAAGTAGGAGACAAAGTGATGATCAAAATTCCAAAGCGATACTTGTTTGCAGAGGTCCATGACCCTCTCCTACTAAAAATATACATTGGACCCTTGTCCATTGAAAGGCGCATTGGAAAAGTTGCATACCGGGTGGATACCCCCAGCTTGGTGGAAAATCCATCCACTCTTCCATGTCAGTCTTCTGAAACCTTTTCGAAGACATGGAGGATCCTTCACGGATCCAACTCACAATACCAAGTATTTGAGGCCCCAATTCAACGGGGGAAAGGCGTGCTGAAGCTATTCTTGATGATCGAATGAGTCACGCCTCAAGGAAAGATCACCAAGAGTTCTTGGTGAAATGACAGGCCTGTGATGCAGAGGAGAATACTTGGGAGAGGCGAACAAACCTCAAAGCCTACAAGATCCTAATTGATGATTATCTTGCAAGTAAGGCACCGAGGACATCGCCAACTTAGGTGGGGGATAATGTTATGGGCGGCTTTCTAGCCATGTCCCATGACCCCTTGGACGCGCCCTGTGGCGTCATAGCAAGCCTCCCAATGCCTAGCGCCACGGACGTCCCCATGGTCTTGGCTTCGCCAAGTGACAAGCGCTCATGTGCCTCTGTCGCCCCACCGATATCCCTCGCCAGCGCCCAGCCGCAGGAAAATGCCAATAGCGTTGCGCGCGCAGACAATGACGCGCGCACAGACCGTGATTCCAAAGACAAGTTTGCTGACAACATACCTGTTTCTACCTTGTAGAAAACTAAGTCCTTTTCATTGTAAATATAGAGTAGTTTTATTTCATGTACTTCCATTATGTTTCTCTAGCTTAGTTAGGTCTAATCTTGTTAACTTTGGTTAATTGTTTTAAGCACTATTAGGGGGGATCAAGCAATCAAACTTTCTAGCAAGCAAATAATTCACTATACTGGTGTCTCTCCCCCTCGACGTCGTGTTGCTTTACTGTAATAGCTTTCATTAATACAATCAAGCTTTCTTTCATTCTCAATTCTCATTTTTGTTCTCTCAATTGCTCTTGACATTGATTTTCCCGTACGGCACTGACAATCTCATCTAGCTTATGGAGGGGACCTCAATTGGCGGATAGTAACTGCACTGACATCAGTTTCTTAACCTTACGTCGCCCTTCCAAGGAATCTCAAAAAGGCGTCGCGTAACACTAATTACATCATGGGAGAAGTTCATGAAGGAATTTGCATAAACCACTCGGGCACGGACACGCTGGTGTTAAAGTTGATTAGGGTAGGATAGTACTGGCCTAGGATGGAACAGGACGCTAAGACATTTGTTTATAAATGTGATAAATGTCAACGCCACGCATTGTTGGTGCATCAAATAACAGAAGTATTGCACTAGATCTTGTCGCACTGGTCGTTCATGAAATGGGAGAAGGACATAGTCGGTCCGCTGCCGTCGGCTCCCGATATCTTTTGATTTTAACTAACTACTTTTCTAAGTGGGTTGATGCAGGTCCTTACTAGAAAATCGACGAGCGCGAAGTGGTCGATTTCCTATGAGAGAACACAATTTGTAGGTTTGGGATACCAAAAGAGATAGCCTGCGACAACAGGCAGCAATATATAGGCGCGAAGGTAAAAAAATTCCTTGAAGACTTGCAAATCAAAAGAATCACATCATCGCCATATCATCTGAGTGCAAACAGCCAAGCGGAAATAACAAACGAAGTGATTATTTAAAAACTCAAAAAGAGATTGAAAGAAGCCAAAGGCAAATGGCCCGAAGGGTTATCATGAGTGTTATGGGCATACCGAATGACGGCCAAGTCGAGCACGGGGGAGACGCATTTCTCTCTTGTGTACGGAGCAGAAGCCTTGATCCCGGTGGAAGTGGGAGAACCTACCATGAGATACTTTCAGGAGGACGAAAAAGCAAACAACGAAGAATTGTTGATTAGATTGGACTTGCTCGACAAACGCAGGGAATTGGCGCATATAAGGATGGTGGCCCAGAAACAAAAAATAGAAAGATACTACAATCGAAGAGCCAATCTCCGCTATTTCAAAGTAGGAGACTTGATTTTAAGGGAAGTAACTCAAAACCCCTAGGAGCTCAATGCAGGAACGTTGGGTCCAATGTGGGAAGGCCCCTATCGGGTTTCAGTTGTCGCCGGGAAAGGATCACATGAATTGGAAAATTAAGACGGGCCAAAATTGTGAAGAAACTGGAATGTGGCACACCTCAAAAGATATTATTGCTGATGAGCACCGCTTATACTGAAAGTATGTGCTGCACTCTTTTCCCCTTCATCCAGTTTTTGTCCCAATTGGGTTTCTCTGGCAAGGTTTTTAACGAGGTAACACCAGAAAGCATACTATGAAGGAAATTTCATCAGCAGAAATAAGACCTTTAAATGACAAGGCATGGAATCAAAGGGCCACTACGGAACGGTTAGATAGTCTTTTGCTCGATAGCAAAGTTCCTTACGGGAAATAAAGTTTGCCATCCGGCCAAAGGTTACCCGACTGCTCATGAGTGCAAGCCATTGGGTGGTGGTTAGATAATCTTTGGCTCTATAGAAAAGTTTCTAAAAGGAAATGAAGCTTAATATCGGACCAAAGATCATCAACCATTCACTAGTGGAATCCTCAAAGGAACAAGACTTTCAGTGTTCAAATTCGTATTCTTCACATTCGACACTGGGAGAAATGATATGAGAATACAACAACATGATTTCCACATCAACCGAGTCTATGAAAATCGGGAACAAAGAGGCACCATCGGGACAGGGGTCTGCACGGCCAGCCCCGTAGAAACAAGTTGTACAAGTTAGCCACAAATAATGGCAATTTCTTTTCAGCACAACGAACAAATTTTATCATTTGAAAGTTAATCAAGTACTTCAAATGATGGTGTTGAAATGAATAGGAAGTGTCCTCTTTAAGAGCACTGTAAACATAAAGGGTCCCTCTCTTATGAAACCCTCATAGTAAAGGGTTGGTTCCGAAAGAATTTATGCCCGAAATCCAAATACCATCGGGGAAAAATGCACCAAAAGCCTTGTATAACTAGATCCAAGAATATAAAATTTGTGCAATTCTTAAACAAAAAGAACTTTTATATAAAACAAATGTGCCAAGAAGCATAAGTACAAGAATATGAAAAAAAACGGAAAGGAAAAAGAAAACAAAAAGCTAAACTACTGCGTCCCCAGAACTTGAGGGAAGAGAAACATCTACGCCCCCAAGAGAAGTACGCAGATCTGCCACGGGCTCAGGACCTTGGCCTTCATCATCATCCCCTTCAAGTTCCTCCTCAGTTCCCGAGAATGCAGAACCGGAACCAGAAGAGTCAGTTGCATCAGGTTGGACCGGGAGGCCCTTTCGGGCAGTTGTCTCCAACTCACGGGCCTTGGCAATCTCGGCATCAAAATCAATGACACCCGCTTTGGCCTCTTCCAAGATTTTTTCTCCTCATGCTATACATTGAATATATTTTCTCAACAATGAGGAAATCCGCTCGGCGTTGAATCTCTTCCTTAAGCTGGTGAACCTCGGCCGAAAGGTTATTCCGCTCGGATCTAGCAGCTTGAAGGCTGACGTCAAGGTCACAGATAGTGGACTTATAAACTTTATTGTGCTTCGTGACCCACTTATATTTCTCTTCCATCCTGGCATGCTTCTCTTCAGCAACAACAACCTTCTCAGCCATAGAGATCAAGGCTACCTCCAAATTATTTATTCTTTAAATAGAGGCAGCCTCGCGCTCGGCAGCAGCGTGAACAGCACTTTGGACCTCAGACCACTTTTCCTTGGCCTCTTGAAATTTCACCCTTAACAAGGAAGTCTCTTGGCTAAGGATCATCACCTATTTCTCACACTGCTACAACGAGCCTCCAACTCAACGGCTTCGGCAGCCTGTGCTTCTAGTACCGAGAGACGAACAGTAATTTGCTCTCGCTCGGTCAACGGTTGATCCCTTTCGGACGTGAATTTTTCTTTATCAACGATCAACTTCTAAAGGCCCTCGGAAGCAAGAAAGTTAGCCTACAAAGCAAAAGTTCAAATCAAAGATCCTGCCATAGCGACGTTAGAAGAAAACAGTAAAGGGAACAAATGGCGTATCGTTGCCGTATTGTGCATGGCGTTGTTTATCATACACTCCCCCGAGAGAATGTGTATTTTACACTTATTTTTATCTGAATCTAGAAGCTTTAGATAATTGGCGAGTTCCACCGACCGGGACAGCAGATGGCACTAGGTGGAAACTGAGAGGGAAACGCTCATCCTCCTCTAGGGATCTGCAGAAGGGGGCGAATTGTTATGCCCTAAATTCCCATGGACCGGGGACTGGGGAGGAGGGACATCCTCCTCTCGAGTGTCTGCTTCTGGTGGAGAAGATGATGTAGCAGTTGCTGGTGAAGAAGGAATGGTTGGCGAAGAAAGAGGTAAAGATGATGGCATTGAGGGTTTAGAATCAACTACAGCAGAAGCAGTGCTAGTTATTGGTTGCTCGTCAACCGAAAACGAAAGAGGCCTGGTACCCAGCCTCACGGTATCAAGAGCAGCGATTGGGATCTGGAAGCGAGAGTTGGAATCCTCTACTATATCACACTCAACCCAAAGCGTTTGGACGTCCTCCTCGGTTGGTGTTATTTGTGAACAACTAATTTTTGACCACACCCAAATTCTATACTATTTTGGTGTAAGTATTTCTTTTAGGTCTAATCTTACTACTTTAAATTTTTATCTTACTCTTAATAGGTTTTATTTAAGAAAATTAAAAACAAACTACAAAAAATATTCACAATCTTAGAATATATGATTTATTCCAATATTAAATAGAAGAAAATTTATATATATATATATATATATATATATATATAAACTTAGTTTCTTCTAATTTAAATGTAAGTTATAATAGTATTTTTCTTAGTATAATTTAAACTATAGTGTAAATATTGGGTTTTCTTATTTATATAGTTTTCTTTAAATATATATATATATATATATATATATATATATATATATATAGGCGGTTAAAATCGTGGCCATGATTACCTCGAGAATCGGCAAAAATATTGTTGAATGTGGAGTGACCGTGTTTGGGACATTAAATGCGGAGAGACATGCGTCTAATCAAGCGTCAGAAACTTTTCAGAGGAGATCGAAAATTTTCCGCCAAGAAAGGTATCTTCACCAACTTTCTGATGACACAAAGATGTGCCACCGGAAAGCATGGGGACTATTTGTATAGGGTAAAATCAGTTCGTATTAAATACTCGTATAATAGAGCGATACGTGGAACAGGAGATGAATGAAAAGCGAGACAGGTGGAAACCGAGACCAAGGGCAACAGTTTTGATTGGCACTAGGAAGCCCCTGAAAGGAATGTTGCTCATAAAGACAAATGAATGTCTGCCACCCATTAGCATTCATTGATAAATATTTTGCAGTATTAAATACATAGTCCGTTATAGAGAATATGACATTCATAGCCTGCCGTTACACATTCTTCAATAGCCCCATAATTATCATTTAAAAGGAGCTTGATCCTAGGACCTTGTTCCCTAGGTGCAATTATAAATAGCGATTTCAACAGCCATTGTAGTAGGAGGAATTTTCTGACAAACCTATGCTACATACTATTCAAAAGCTCAATAACATTTCATTTCTTGCTAATTAATATTGCTCTTACTGCCTTCGGAAGCACCCGAAATCAGACTATTCATTGTATAATCTTGATTTCAACGCTAAGTCTTGCATTTTATTTAATTACTTATATCAAATCGATTCGCTTGTCTATAAACCACGTACAAATTTAATTGTACCGTTTTACGGGTAAACAAACTTATCAACGGGTTACTATCTAATATACAGTTAAAAAAATTAATTATATTAATGCATAAAAAAATTCTTTCAATTTTGGTGAAAAATCAACCAGGTCAAATGAAATACGAAGTAGTATGGACAAACTAATATATGGTCATTTGGCTTCAAATTGATTAAGTAATAATTAGGCTTGTAGTAGTAGGGTTTAATGTTTAATGATAGATTCAATAGATAAATTTAGTTTCCAAATCTTCAAGATCCAACTTGTGATGTTACTATCTTAAAGTCTATTTCATCTCTAGTACAACCCTACATAAAGGCAAACACAAATGTTCTACTTAATTGTATCGGTTAAACAAATATTATTGACATTCTTAAAGTAGTACACGCATAAATGATTTATATATTCTTCATGCTGATCAACAATGTGATCAACAATGATTAAATTATCGATCAGGGGTAATAGCCTTTGATGTGGGTATTCCTAGATTAAAATAAATGTAATTGCCTGCTACCACCTTAGTCACTCATACTCGATGTTTGGCACAAACCTGTTACATTTATTAATTTGGTACAAACATTATACATCGCCTTTTCAAGATATTCTAGGAAGACGCCGCGTGACATTATCGCCTTTTCAAGATATTCTAGGAAGACGCCGTGTGACATTAAGGTTATGGTGATGGAGTCTGAACTTTTCAAGTTTACTAAATGACCCAGAAAGGGTTTTCCATCTCTGGTACAATCAAAGCATACATTTTCCTTTCATATCACCCAGTAAAAGGAAAAGAAGCTATGTATAGACATCACCTTCTACGTGCATATTCCCGATCTGTTTCTGAACATAAAATGTACACAGACAATTTACAGAAAAGCAATCTCCTGGATAGCAGTAACTCTCTATGCAGCTTGAGGCCAATGTTTAAAACGACGACACACTTTAGTTTCCTAATATTCAGATCTGTCTTTAACGTCGGTTTTATATGTAAGGCAGTAGTAGCAGCATCATAATGAACTGGTGTCTGGGGCTAAAGGGAAAACCATTGCTTTGAGAATACAACAGGTACAAGGCTAAAATCTTATATTGTCAACAGAATATTATGCTAAAATCTAATTTCTCACAGCTTGTGCTGATTGAGCTGTAGCTATCATTTGAGCCATAATGCTAGCATACTGTACAGCTGTGTGCTGTGAAGTATATTGATCAGAGAGTCCAAACTCTGAAAAAATTGGTTCAATGTGCACGAAATGACCTGGTAATGTTCTTTTCGCCAGAGCTTCCTGCCATATGTCAAAGAATTCTCCCATAATCTGGTGCGATTTCTCCCATGAGGAAATTGGAAGATATTCCATCTACAAAAGAAACAAACAACTTGTGAGGCCAGCATGCTCATAACATAGAACTGCTTGAAATTTATAAACGACTGTTGCAATGCAAAGACTAGGTGGAGAAAAGCTAAGTACACACAATTAAAGCATACTATATAATCAGAAGAAAGACAGGGGAGATCATGCTGAAGATAATGGGAGGAAAGGAAAAGAAAAGAACGTCCATTGTGTATTTGAAACAGAACCTACTAGTGGGCTATTTGGGATCCATTTACTATTTAAGCATATGCCTCTCTACCTGCATTAGGTAGGGGTAAGGTTTGCGTACAGACTACCCAGACCCCACCTGTTGGAACATACTGGATTTTTTTTTGTCGTTACTATTTAAGCATATGCAGCCAATCCATCAAAATACTCAGGTTCAAAGTGAAGTGTGACATGAAGTTCATCATTCTTTCTTCGTACTATAAGGTACCATCTTCTCAGACTAGTCTTCCTTTTTCTGTTGCTTCCCCTCCCCCCTCCCCCCCCCCCCCCCC
>ML284271.1:0-27029 GCA_005239495.1 Nicotiana undulata
CCCCCCCCGAAAAAAATATTTTTGAATATATTTTTCGGTTTAAAGGTTCAAAAATAGGAATTATAAAGTTTACGGGTTCGAAATTTCGCGGTTTCGAAAGTTTAGCGGTTCAGAAGTTTATGAAATTTGTGGGTTTGGAAGGTTGTTGGTTCGAGAGTTTATGGCTTCATGTATATTATATCTAAATTATTTCTGAATACTCTTGAGAAGTCATTTTCCTTAATTTGCGTATCAATCACCGAAAAATAAATAAAATTACTACTTGTTTTCCAAGAAAACATTTTCCGTTATATCAAACACACCCTACATGCCATTTGAATTTATCCTGTATATTTTTTTGTTATATACTTTATTTAGAATTATTGTTTGAAAAACCATCGGAATGAAACTTTTAAAGTCTAACTAGTATCAGTACTCGCGCGATGCGCGGACGCAAATTATGTTAAATTGTGATATAGGTTGTTTGAATCATGTGCAAATAACCTTAATATATAAATCTCTCAGATAAAAATTATATAACATTAAATATTAATTATGATGTAGGATATAAAATTATTGTTCAAATCTCGTAGTGCATAACCTATTTTTTATATATATTTGTAGCAACCTAACCCCTTGATTTTAGTCTTGCATTTCGTTTCGATGTCAATATTAAAGAATACTAAATATATCATGTTGTGATCTGTCTTGTTTGAGCACAATAGATCATATTATTTTAACAAACTTCTCACTATCACTTTATATTTATCTAAAAGTTAAATATGTCTTATTCATCACATTATTTGTACACAAATTCTTTTTTCTTTCTTTTCTTATAGTTATTTTATTTTTTATTATTTAATATTATAGTACTATCATATAGTATATAATTAGATTAATATCTTGCTTTTTTTTTAATAGTCTTTAATAAATAAAAATATTTTATTCTTGAAATTTGATATATTTTTATGCTTGTATCCTCTAATTCGGAATTTTTTAATCAATTAAACTTATTGTAATGTTATTAAATATAATTTAATTTTTTAATTTATTTATTTTTAAATTAATTTAACGTATAAGTATCCTCATACTATCTCTATTTTTATACATTCTATTCCCTACTATATATTTTAATTAGTTTTTATATTAATTTTTTACCTATAATCAAAATAATTTCATATTTTATTTTAAATTGTAAGATTGATGTAGGATAAAATATTAATACATAAGTTATTTGATGATTATGTTCCAAATGTGTTGAAGTCTCTTATAATTATTTTTGATTTAGATGCAGTTACATTTCTTTTTTTAGCTTTAATATATAAATTTAATTTTTAATTTTCATTAATAAAATTACCTATATTAGAAAGTTATTTATATTCTTAAAAGTTTATTTTAATAATAGAAAATTGAACATATTATATGTATGTAGTAATATGTTCACTGTTATTTTATTTCTCTCGGTAATATTTTCCAAAATGATAAAATTATGAAATAAAAAAAAATCTCATCTCAAATTCAAATAATTCTTATCATTTTATTTTCTATATTGGAACGCAGTTTCAAACTTATACTAACTGCACTTTCAGATATTAATCATAGAAAAATATTTTCTTGGTTGTTTGAACACATTATATCTAAATGTTGTAGCAATATTTTCACTGTCAGCTTATTTCTTATGTAAATTTACTTTCTTTATAACTCTAATACAAATTAACTTTTGATTTTCATTGGTATAATTACCTATATTAGAAATTTATTTTGTATTTTAATTATTTTTTTCATAAATAAGATTTCAATTTCGTGATAGTATCCATAGTTTGAGCATTTTAATCATAGTTTTAACAATTTTCTAATTTCAAATTCAATTATCCTTTCCCTTTCATTTCTAATAGTAAATTTTTAATAATGTAACATAATTTTGTTAATTTTTAAGTATTGTATATTTAATTTTAACAACTTTCTAATTTCAAACTTAATTAGCCTTCCCCTCTCTAATTTTAAGTTTGTATATTTAATTTATTTTATTTTCTAAACTTATGATTTATAAATATTCTCACATTATCTCTAATTTATTTCTATTATTCAATATTTTTAGTTTTTGATTTTATCTATTAGACTGAGTTACGTGGACCTATACATATTATGACTTTTCTTATTATAATATAAAAAACTTTCTCATCTCAAATTTAAATAAGTTTTACCGTTTTTTTCTATGCTAAAAAATCTAAATTTGTTTTCTCTATTTATTTTTTTATTTTTGATATTATATTATTCAATACCTAATATTATTACATTGTCATGTGGATTTTTATTAACTTGTTTTAATTTAATATCTATTTCTACCACACTCATTCTAATATAATATAGATAAAATTTTAAAAACTTTCTCAAATTCAAATAAATTTTATTATTCTATTTTCTAAATTTACTGCATTTTCAAAAAATTATGTCATGCTTTCAAACTTAAACTAACTGGACTCAATTAAAATATTAATCACAAAAAAAAATCTTAATTGTTTAAACACATTATATCTGAATATTGTAGTAATATTTATTTATAAAATACTCGTTTGCCAGATTTATCAATATTAATATGATATTATTATTCTTGTTATTAAAATATTTTTTACTTATTATTTTAAAAAAATCTTACCCTATAAATAATTTATATAGTTTATGTAAGATCTTATTTTGTCGCTTGAATTTATTTAATTTTTAACTTAATAAATCTTTAATATCTTAAGTAAATTTTTAACTTACCCCAATGTATAAATAGTCACAGGTTATCTTAAACTACGTCATTCTATATTTCTTTATTGTTTTCTATTATAATATTTAGTTAATTTTTTACCTCCATATTTCTAGCTAATATAGAGGGGGGAATATATCAATATAGATATAAATATAGATATAGCTATAATATACATATAAATTTAAATTTAAATATAGATATATAGATTAGATTTATCTAAAATTTATTAAAATTGAGTATAAGATTTATTAAACTATTTCCATTAATTATATTTTTATTTATAATTCAAATTTTTAATGTTGCCTAAAAATTACCAAGTGGCTCACAAACATTAGAGACGTGCCTCGTTCTAAAATCCTATACGTGGATATTGTATTCAACGCAATCCCAATGTCCCAACTATAAATACTCTCACCTTCCTGTCTGTCTCTTTCTCCAATCTAACAATTTAACTCTCCATTCAGTTAGCGGTCTATTTAGTGACAAATTAAAGAGCATAAACCCAGATAAGAAATTTCATTTTATGTTTTTTTGGGTTCAAGATATAGTCTTATATATTTAACATTGGAGTATAAAGGGAATTAATTGGGGGAAAATGGGTCAAGCGTTTCGTCGAGCTACTGGAAGGATCGGAGGTTCTAATGCCGATGCGGCATCGTCTCAACTTAAGAAATCCATTGACCGGAGACCCCCGCCCGCGCCGGCGGCGATTAAGACCCCTTCCGATAATGTTGCTCCAGTTGGCGGTATGCCCTTTTCTGTTTCTACCTCTACAATATCAATTCATTCATTTATATATTTCTTTTTGTAATTTTGGAACTTGTTTCTTATTCATGCTGCATAAAATTTACATTTTTAATACTCCTATAAGTTCTGGTAGCTAAAATTATTTATTAAAAAAGTTTGACAAAACATATAATGAAAGAAAAAGCCTATTTGACTCTCCAAAACATGAGACAAGTTTGGGGAGAACAGTACTAAGTAAACTTGTTGGTTAATTTCACTAATGCAACTACAGCTACAAAAAAAACAACTACAGCTACAAGTATACCTCAGTCCTAAGTTAGTTGTGGTCCGCTATGTGTCCTTACTGTTCTTGTCGTTCCATTTCGATGGGTTTCATGTAGCTGTATGAGCATGTACCAGGTGGAATTAGTTTGAGGTGCCCGCAAGCTGACATCACCATTATCAAAAAAAATTAAGGGAAAACATGAGTGATTTGAGAAAACAGTAGTGACTGGTGAGTGACCTTTTTAATCAATCTCACTACTACAAGTACGCCTCAGTTCCAAGTTAGTTGGGGTCCGGCTATATGAGCCTTCACTATTTTTCTGGTTCCATTTGGACCGGTTTCATTTCTCATCATAAGTTGAGCAGCTTTATGCTGGCCATTGACCTACCACAAGTTTATGAAACATTAGAATAAAAAGGAAACTTAGGTTAGTTAATGTGTGGTTGTCCCTCATTTTTTGTTTCCATTAGAAGGGAGTCTGCAAAAACTGATTTGTTTGTTGCACGAATTGTTAATCATAGGTTTTGAGTTAAACTACCAATTTGAATGTGAGAGTAAGATACGGAATGAATATGGAGGTGGGGTGAGGAAAATGTTTCCCATTACGGAAGCAAATGTTTCGTCGAAGTCTTTTGCTCATTTTGTTCATTCAGTTGTAATTTCTTTAAGAAAATAACTTGAGCATCATTATTTATCAATCTATCAACTATGCATCTATACCAAACTAGCTGGGTTCATTTTTATGAATCTTCAGCATCAATTTCAGAGGAGTATTCATAATTTGACTGCAAACTTAACTGCATTCTTCTTCATTTTTCTGGCTTGGAACGTGCAAAGCTCAATAAGTTAGTTATACTTGGAGCTTGATTCATTTAATTAAATAAGCCTGCTCACTAGGATAGTAGAACTGTTACGTAGCTAGAATGGTGAATGGTACTTTGGTATGCATGTTACGCAAGAGCAGGTCAATTATACCAAGTCGCTGTGTGAGCAGTTGGAATATGTTTATGTTAGTTTTTATGCTTTTGAGTGATCTGTCAATGCAAGTTTGAGAACAACGTAAGGTCAGCATTTGGTTTTTGTCCAGATAATTTGCTTATGTTAAAAGATAACTTTCAGTAAGAAACAGATCTTTAATCCACCTGTCACAGGAAAAAGAAGAAGATACGAAACAGATCATTAATCCTATCCATCTTTTTGATATTTAGCATTGCAGAGACAATCGAAAGTGTATTGTGCGTATCCCCTCATAATATGAATTGATATGATTCCAGCTTATTGCAAAATTAAGTTTGAGGCTCCATCAGCGAAATGGGTCTATAAGATTGAGATACAATGTGTTCTAACCACAGTGCACGTCAAATTGTGAGTTTTGAATTTAACATTGATTTTATCCATTAAGGTGCCTTTTTGCTGCAACAACAACAACAACAACCCAGTGAGATCCCACACGTGGTGTCCGGGGAGGGTAGTGTATACGCAGACCTTACCCCTACTCACGTCAAATTGTGAGTTTTGAATTAAACATTGATTTTATCCATTAAGGTGCCTTTTTGCTGCAACAACAACAACAACAACCCAGTGAGATCCCACACGTGGTGTCCGGGGAGGGTAGTGTATACGCAGACCTTACCCCTACTCACGTCAAATTGTGAGTTTTGAATTAAACATTGATTTTATCCATTAAGGTGCCTTTTTGCTGCAACAACAACAACAACAACCCAGTGAGATCCCACACGTGGGGTCTGGGGAGGGTAGTGTGTACGCAGACCTTACCCCTACTCCGAAGGGGTAGAGAGGCTGTGTCCAGTAGACTCTTGGCACAAGAAGGAAAGAGACAATGTATCAGTAGCAGCAAAGGAATCCAGACAGATAACACCAGCAACGCAATAACCAGAAAATAGAGAGCAAAATAATAACACTAAGCATCAACAAAAGCACAATACTACATACGCAAGGGAATAATATGTACACAAAGGGTCGCTAAACATACTATAGCCTAATTTTCGACCCTAAAGAAGTATTAAGAACACAACTGGAGCCCCTAGCAGCCTAAAACAAGACACTATCACACTGGCCTCCTATCTCCTAACCGACCACCCTAATGCTCGACCTCCACAACTTCCTATCAAGGGCCATGTCATCGGAAATATGCATCCGCACCATGTCCTGCATGATCACCTCTCCCCAATATTTCTTAGGCCGCCCTCTACCTCTCCTCATACCCGTCAAGGCCAGCCGTTCACACCTCCTCACCTCCTCACCGGAGCATCCAGGCTTCTCCTCTTCACGTGCCCAAACCATCTAAGCCTAGCTTCCCGCATCTCGTCTTCCATGGGAGCCACGCTCACCTTCACCCGAATATCGTCATTCCTAATCTTATCTAGCTTAGCGTGTCCGCACATCCATCTCGCATCCTCATCTCTGCAACTTTCATCTTCTGGATATGAGAATTCTTCACTGGCCAGCACTCTGCACCATACAACATGGCCGGCCTAACCACTGTTCTATTGAACTTTCCTTTAAGTGCCGGAGGCACCTTCCTGTCACACAGGACACCAGACGCTAGCCTCCATTTCATCCACCCCACTCCTACACGGTGCGTGACATCCTCGTCAATATCCCCATCCCCCTGAATAATCGACCCCAGGTACTTGAAGCTCCCTTGTCTTGGGGATGACTTGTGAATCAAGCCTTACGTCCACGTCCGCTTCACCCAGCACGCTGCTGAATTTGAACTCCACGTATTCAGTCTTAGTCCTGCTCAGCTTGAAACCTTTAAACTCAAGGGTCCGTCTCCAAACCTCCAACCTCTCGTTAACGCCGCCTCGCGTTTCATCAATCAGTACTATATCATCAATGAATAACATACACCATGACACCTCCCTTTGAATATGGTGTGTCAGTGCGTCCATCGTCAGGGAAAATAAGAACGGGTTGAGCGCAGAACCTTGGTGTAGCCTCATAACAACCGGGAAATGCTCCGAGTCCCCCACTGTCCTAACCCGAGTCTTAGCTCCCTCATACATATCCTTAATCGCCCTAATATAAGCCACTGGAACACCTTTCACCTCCAGGCATCTCCAAAGAACTTCCCTAGGTACCTTATCATAAGCTTTCTAAGTCAATAAACGCCATGTGCAAATCCTTCCTCCTATCCCTGAACAGTTCCACCAACCTCCGAATAAGATGGATCGCTTCCGTAGTGGAACGACCATGCATGAACCCAAACTGGTTCTCGGATATCGACACCAACCTCCTCACCCTCGCCTCCACTACCCTCTCCCAAACTTTCATGGTATGACTCAATAGCTTGATGCCCCTATAGTTGTTACAGTTCTGGATATCACCTTTGTTCTTGTATAGCGGAATCATCGTACTCCACCTCCATTCCTCTGGAATCTCCTTCGTCTTGAAAATAATATTAAACAACCTAGTTAGCCACTCCAATCCTGCTCTACCCACATACTTCCAAAATTCTACTGGAATTTCATCTGCCCTGTCGCTTTTCCCCTGTTCATCTTACGCATAGCCCCGACAACCTCCTCGACTCTAATGCGCCTACAGTAGCCGAAATCTCGGTGACACTTGGAGTGCTCCAATTCTCCTAGCACAATGTCTCTGTCCCCTTAGTCATTTAGCAGCTTATGGAAGCACGTCTTCCACCTCCGCTTAATCTGTGCGTCCTCCATTAACACTTGGCCTTCCTCGTCCTTGATGCACCTCACTTGGTCTAGATCCCAAGCCGTCTTCTCTCTCGCCTTGGCCAGCCGGAACAACTTCTTATCTCCACCTTTTTTCCCCAATTCTTCGTATATGCGACCAAATGCTGCACTCTTCGCTTCCGTGACCGCTAACTTCGCCACTTTCTTAGCTTCCTTATAACTTACTCTGTTCCTCTGCCTCTCCTCCTCGTCTGTACTCTCCACTAACCGTCGATACGCCGCTTTCTTTTCCTCCACCTTACGTGGACCTCGGCGTTCCACCACCAGTAACCCCTGTGCCCGCCCGAGTAACCCTTCGAGACCCCTAGTACCTCTCTTGCCGCCTTCCTAATACTGTTCGTCCACATACCGTTAGCTTCCCCACTACTTCTCCGGGCCCCCATAGCCAATAACCTCCTCCCCATCTTGTGAGCATTCTCCTTCGTCAAGGCACCCCACCTAATCCTTGGAATACCCCGACTACCCTCCTCTTCCTCCTTACCGGGATGCTACGTCCACCACCAAGAGCCTATGTTAGGTCGCGAGTGACTCACTCGGGATAACCTTGCAATCCTTGCACAACCCTCTATCATACCTCCTTAGGAGAAGATAATCGATCTGAGTCTTAGCCACCGTACTCCGAAAAGTAACCAAATGCTCCTCTCTCTTCGGAAACATAGAGTTCGCAATCACCAACTCAAAAGCCTTAGCGAAATCCAATAGAGAAGTTCCACCTCCGTTCCTAACCCCAAAGCCACAGCCGCCGTGAACCTCGTCATAACTACTGGTAGACGCGCAAGAACTGTAAATGTCTTCACTTGTTTACTTTTCTATCTGTCTAGGAAAAAAACTAGCTTCGAATAATGTCTTCCAGGAGTGTTTGTTGGGTAACAAAAATTAATAATTTCATAAGTGGTGATTTGCTTTTTGCTTCTTTAGATAGCAGCCCAAAGGTTGCTGTTGGAAAAACCCGTGAAGAGAGAGATCCCAAGTTTGATGCAATGCTTGGTCAAATGGTTGGTAGAATTCGAGCTAAACCTGGCGGGAAGCTAGAGATGGGTGAGGTGAGTTTCAATTGTTAACTCGTTTCTTTGCACATTAATTTTCAGAATGAACGTGTGCCCTGTGCCCTATTGAGACTCTGCAACTTTTGACACACCCACAGAATTATTGCATAAAGCTTTTGGTTCATGTGTCTAATTTCTCAAGTGAGACATTTTCTTGAAAAAGAGGAAGGATGAGGGTGATTTAGAGGGGCCAATCTTGTCTTCCCTTGTGGGAAGTATATTCTAAATTTTCTTGTGCCATTTGGTAGGATAGCGCAAAAAGTCAACACAGAAGTATTGGAGGAAATGTGTTTCTTCGTATTGTCCTAGTTTACCTTAATTTGGTCTATACTTTTCTCGGCCTTTTGCTAAGATAAAGTGTAGTACCTAAAGTTGTTATGGATGCTCCTTTTCCCCCAGCACCCGTCTAAATATCAAGTGGTTTTAAAAGCTCGCATGCAATCTCACTATGCTTACTTCCTTTCCTCCTCTCACATCTTATGGTGTAAGTAAGGAACAGGGTGAACTGTATGTGCCAACTCCTCTATGCTTTCAAACAATTCTTTCCTTTTCCTTTTTGTTTTTTGGCTGAAAGGGGTAAGACAATGATATGATCACATGATCTATTTCAGGCATGGAGAATTCAACCTGTGTTAATCTGATGAAAATTGACAATCTGATAAAAGTCTTTTTAAGTCTAAGCTGTTTAAGGTTGTACATTGATTATGATCACCATGACTGCTCGCTTACGTACTCCTATTTGTCATTTTTTAGATAATGGTCTTTGTAGTTAAACCACCTCTATTATTATATTATTACTTTAATCTTGGCAGTTGATTCTAGTACAACTTTTTTTTTCTTTTACACCGAACTCAAGCGATTTTTTGTTGGGTGCAAATGAAATTAAGATCTCGTGCTATTCAACAGTTAATTTGTGCTACATGATTAAATGCTTCAGTTGAAATAGAGTCTAACTTAGTGATAGTTGCAAGAATACATGTATCAGGATACTAAGTTGTTAATGCCTGGCTACTGTGACAGGCATCAGTGGTGGAGACGTATGATAGAGCTTTACCTAAGCTAAGGAATACAACATCAGAGTCTAGCAGATACGAGGAAAGGCCTGCTCCTCCAGGTACGTTGAATGTGGCACAAATAAGAGAAATTATACTCCTGCATCAAGGCAGAGCTGATGATCATAAAGGGTCCATGGATATCAACCAAATTGCTCAGCGGTTTCGAGTTGATGCCGCGCAGGTTCAGAGGATTCTGCAGTTTGTATCATTGCCTCCAGAGGACACAAGTAAAAAGAGGAGCACTTGAGATGTCTATCGTATTTTTTAGCCAGTGATGGATAGTTCAAAGTAAATGAGGGTGTTGCCACTTTCCCCAGAGGTGGTTTCCATTATGCATCAATTTTATCACAATTTTGCAGCTGTAAGTTCTGTTGTAATAATGACCTACAAGCATAATCCTGGAGAAAATGAGTGCATTTGCCATGGTAACTGTAGAAATTGATCCTAATGATTTTTGTTGTACCAGAAGAGGACCCTTTTGTTCTTCACGTTCGAGATGCTTAATTTTGCAGTCAGCTTGATGAAGGTCTTGCTTGCAGTCTGCTCGATCAATTGATATGGGGCTTTACCAAAATCAATAGACTTGTGCTTTATAATTGAAGCATTTGATATGTCGCGCACCGGATCCTCCAATCCTCCAATATAGCGCATGCAACTTGGTTTCTGCAGAAAGGTTACTGCAGTCCAATGAAACGTTGAAAATAAACAGATTTGATTGGTAACATGCAGTTCTGATTGGTCAATCGTTGGAATTGTCAAACAGGCTCAACGACAGCATCCATTCTTTGCTAGTCATTTTTACCATTGCATTCTTGAGTGGAACAGTTAAGATACAAACAGGAAAAAAGAAAATTTAAAAAGCAAGAAGAGCTTCCATGAAATCTTTGATATTGCCAAAGACACAAAGAAGCGTGATCACTATAAAAAGGAGCTCAGTTCTTGTAGAGACAAAACTACGACATCAGACCGACCTATAACATTCCCTTTGTTAACTAGTTGGTCTACTTGAACCATATAAACACTGCCCCATTTTTCACTTCTGTTGGGGCTTCTTAAGATACATGGAGAAAAAGAATGACACAAAAACTCAAAATTATCGCCACCATCGAGGAGGAAGTAAGAAAAGAGCTATGCAGCTTCAAGTCAATATGGACTCCAACCAGTCTGACGTATATTCATAAGCAACAAATGTTACAGCACCAGCGGGTGCAGCTTTAACAATTGAGGGGACGATCCCTTTGTAAAGTCCAGCCCAACCTTCTTCAAGCAAGATCCTACGCAAGCCATCGTACATATTCCTGTAGGCACGAGGCTCAAGTCGAGCTCCATATCTTGGATGCCTCTGTAGTCCTTCGATCTGCAAGACATACGGCTTCAACATTTAGTTACGGCAAAATACATAGTTTACCCATCAACCTTGCAGCGAAATCCCTGTTACACACCTCTCTTTCACGGGAAACCTTTTTCACCCTCAACCTTTCAAAAGTGTGTCTAGACACACCACTTTTGTGGTTGACCAATTTTTCAGATAACGTGAAAGTCGGTCGTGACACGTGTCATTGACTTTAAAAAGGAAAAAAATATATTAGAACTTAAAATTAAAATCCATTTTCCTCATCTTTCCATTTTCTATCTTCCATTGTTGATACCACCATAGTTGTTTGTGAGAAAATTTCTAACACGGAAATTTGATCACACTATCTAAACAACTAGCCGAAAATAATCGAGCAACAAATCGAGTTCAATAACCCAATAATCAACAAGACCCAATTAAAAATTTCAAGCTTTTTTCGAACCCCAATAATGGTGGATTTTAGATTTTTTTACCAAACCTTCAATACTACTGTTAAAGCTTTTAAATCTATCACAAATAAATAATTTTCACAATATTTGGACAATAAACTAATAAAATCCGCTCAATTTTAGATCTAAAATTGATATGTTCTTTCAAAATTCTATTGGGGAAAGAAAATGAGGGGGAGGGTGGTGAGGAAGAAGACCACAGGGAGGGGGAGGGGTTCCTGTGGGGAGGGGAGAACAAAAAATGGGATTTTTACGGGTTTCACGCGCTTTCTTTGTGTGTAAACACGCAAGTACAATCTGGTCAAAAGTAGTGTGTCTTAGACACACTTTAGAAAGATTGGGTGTGTAAAAGGTTTCCGTGAAAGAGAGGTTTGCAACAGGGATTTCGCTGCAAGGTTGATGGGTAAACTATGTATTTTGCCTTTAGTTATTGTCACAAGCAATGAACACTCACTGCATATGATTTCGTTCCTCGTCTTTTCTTTTAACAATGCTCAAGGAAAAAAAGAGATTGATCACAGATAACAAAAGACAGATAAAAGATTTGGCGCGGGTTTAATATGACAATTTATTCACTAGATTGCGGCATCTGTATTGAATATGGGCCATAGTGGATAATCAAGCTAATTACTTTTGTCATGAAAAGGTTCCAGAGTGCAGAAATAGAGAGATTGTAAGTTAAATTAAACAATTGTACCAAAGGGGGGAAAAGAATTGATCACAGAAAATGGAAGCCGGATTAGAGAATGAACTAAGTGAAAGAAGAGAAGGAGGCGATAGAGGTACCAAGTTCAATAGCTCGATAAGAGGAGGCTTTTCTTGCATAGGTTCTGAAGGTTTCAAGTTCAATAGCTCGATAAAGGTCCTGGTAGTTGCCAAAGACACTTCGAAAAGTTTCTATAGAAAGGATTCTAAATTTATAATAACTGGCTTGAAGAAAGAATTTGGAGGAACTGGATCTTCTCCTGGTATCCCAAATTCCAGCCAGTTCAAGACAGGCGTTTGGACTTGAAAGAGGTTTGGTTGGTTTCTTGGAAAACAATATGTTCTGGAACAATCAATTCTAGCAGTTGAATGGCAGATAAAATAATTGAACTAATAAAAGATTTTTGTTTGCGCCAACACATATTTGCAAGTAGCTGAAAGTTATTTTGAAGAACGATCCAGCAAAATAAAAGATGGTTTAAACCAGGGCCTTTGTTTTTGGTTTTTGGACAACAACCCTTTTGGCTTTTTCTTTCTTGTTCCTGAAAACCAGAAAAGTTATTGTTTGGCTTAGCCGGGGTGTTCTCCTCGTTTTGGTTTGAAATTAAAAAAAAACACAAAGAAGCCTACTTAGGGATAAAAGCAGACATGTCTAGGCTGTCCTTAAAACTCAGTAACCCCAAGATTTTTCAGTGTTCGGATTAAACCCAAACATAGGATCAATGGAAACCGAAATCTACCTGGAACCTCTTCTTAACAACATCGAGAGGATGACAAACAGCTTTCGCACATGTCCCAGCAGCTAAACCACAGATGAAAAGCTGGAAGCTCGACAGATGTTCATCACCATGGATAGCATTAGAAGATCTAAGATTCCAGGCCTACAAATGTTAATCCATATAGTGAGAGAGCAAAACTATTGTGAACACTTGCTACATTTAACCTGCTACTATGCTTTCTTTTTGAATAAGAAATGGTTATAAAAGAATATTCTCACTGTACAACAAATAGGAAGTTAGTAATCAAATGAACGATTAGCTATTACACGAGACTGTGCATAAGCTTTTGACACATAACTACATGTCTCAGGAATCTCCAGAATAGTGGAGTGAATTTAGAAGGCCAAATTTTTTCAAGAAAAACAGAAATAGTGTAAAATATACAAACCACTAGGGGGTTAAAATTCTTTCTCAAGTTAAATAATTTGAGAATACATGGCTAAATAAAATCAGTCACCCTAATCATCAGATTCCTGGCTCTAGCTTTTCCGACCATCCGGAAATTCTTGGTTCTAGGTTTTTGGACCATCAAGTGACGACTACTGCATATATCACTCTCTCTGACCCCTTTAAGGAATTGACCATTCTTTCTGAACCAATATAGTTTGAAGTATAGTATCCAGAGCGGATTTTCATTTGGACTAAAACTTGTGCAGTGGACATTTCAAAGGTAACTGGATTTTGATCAAATGTAATTTTAGATAGACATGCACTTTCAGACAAAAACTTAAACCTTCTACATCATAATACTTCCCCTGTACTTTATTGTTTCTTCTATTTTACCATGAAAAATATTGAAATCTAGCACTAAACAGCTTTGACCTAAACCCAGCTTGACTTTGGGACATCAAATCTGGACAGAAACTTAACACATAGTACCTTTTTTGTGTATTTAGTATTACAGGTACAAGTATATCCTCAAACTTATGTACATAAATGTCCTCTATGAATATAGAACAAGTGTCTCCAACAGAGCAGTAGTACACCCACTTCAATACTGGATACCCCAAGCAATTGTGAACAGTATCAAGTATAGCAAGTGACGACAATCTGTGATTTCTTTTTTTATTGAAGAGGGTAAGAGGTTTACCATCATCCAGCGTTTGAATGTATCATAAGTTCCAAACTGCAAACCAGCATAAGGAATAATCTCCACAAGAGTAGGTGTCAATCCAGAATACAGTCCTCGAATGCCACGAGTTCTGAATATATCAACAAATGCAGCCCTCATGTTTGGATAAACCTGTGCGTTAGCATACCACATAAGTCCCACAGAACCTAGGTAAGATGAATGTTGAAGTAGTGTACATATTGTATCCAACTGAACTGGAGAGTGTATAGCAAATCTCACTTGACTTTTCCATTGCCCAAAAAAAAGGAAAAAAACACACTAACGTGAATTTCTGATCATTGCTTTTTTCATCTATGATCTACATATGCAGTTTCTGGTAAACCCATTAGCTTGAATTAGATGATGAATAAACAAGCAATTCCCCAACCAACCATGGCCGTAGTGCAGATTCAATACTTACTTCAAGTAGGAAGAAGACCATGTTAATTTGTAATCAGTAGGTTCAACTCATTACAACGGACGTACAGGAGAGGAAAGAAGACATGGCACTGCATTCTTTTACATTAATTAAAGTAGTTATTGCTTGCATAAAGGATACTGTATATTCAATCGTCCAACATCAGTGTATTCACATAATCATATTAAAAGCATTCAGAAGGAAAGTAACTGTGTAGTTTCTCCCACATGCATGACTTAACAACATGAGGACCCTAGATGTAAAAACAACATTTTTCGTTTGCTTGTTTCTTTGACACGATAGTACCAACGAATCAATCAACTGCGTCCTTGTATTAGTTGAGTAAAAACGCCGCATATGACGGGTGAAGCTGAATCTGTTAAGGCGTATCACTTTCTTATTATGTCCAATTTACACAACACAAACGTGATTTGAATTGCAAGAGACCTGGTTACACATGTATGTACACAGTTTGCATCAAATGCAAAAAAGGTTATATTATATACAAATGACATAGATAGGTGCCACGTACCTTTGGCTCTCCTTGAGAAGCTAAAATGGTTCTCAAGAGATCAAACGGATAAGAACCAACAGTAGCTGCACAGCCAGCTAATGCTCCACTGATGTAAGAAAGATAAGGGCTCAAGTTAACGTGATCCTCTGCATCATAAAGAACATTCAGTCCATCAGACATTGACGCTTGCTTGAGGCAAGCACAAAATAGTGTTACTCAAATGCATCTTTGAACAGCTAAATATGTATCTCAGATTTCTGGACTGAACTTAGGCCAGATATAACTCGTCAGTATTCAGATTTTAAAAGCACACGAGGTGCAAAAACTGTACAGTTTGTGACAAATGAGAAAGGGGGAAACTGATGCATAAAATTTAACAGATCTACCCGAGCAGGTCAAATTATGATACAGACCTGACTTTGAAGAGCCACTAGCAAAAGTTTTCAATTTGTGCAACACTGCAAATTGTATGGCAGTATATGGCATAACCATCAGTAAAGCAGGAACGTTACCCCGCCAAAATCCCTGTCATGTGAGCAAGGAAAACAGAATAAATTTGAGAATACTGTGCATCATGGTAAACAATACCATCATCAAATCATTAACTCTAACAAGTAGAATCGTCTCTTAACACCCCCCCCCCCCCAAATACAACAAGTAAACTAAATATGAGAAGAAAAGTAGGACATAGTTGTTGGACACCCAAACATTAAAATTTAACCATCTTCAGAGGCACACATGATTAAGAGTTTCTACAAACAATGAACATGGACGGAACAGAAAACATTAATGCCACCAGTGATTCTTTTTTTTTTTTTGCATTTTAGTGCGAGTTTGTTATGTGCTTATATTGTGAGACATAGAATTGTTAAGGAAGGACAGAGCTGCATACTTGACCTCAAAAATTAGGCAAAAGACCATGTCGCGCCATTACTCTTACTGGTGTTTGATAGAACCAAAGTTTTCATCAACAACAACAAACCTAGTATATTCCCACTGGAGGGGGCTGGGGTGGGTAGTGAGTACGTAGACCTTACCCCTTACCCTTACCTAGTGAATGTAGAGAGGTTGTTACCAATAGACCCTCGGCTCCACAAAACATTTCATCAACCAAGGAAAAAATGACGTGAGCAACAAGTACAGCACTTTCGAGGATATAAGACGTCAAAAGGAATTTTCAAAAAGAAGTCGTAGAGTGCATGGCTTGTTTATCTATAAACAAATATTTCTCAGGCGACAGAAGGAGCATATATTCACTTTAATTGAATGCAAGATAATTAATCTGACAAAGCCTAATTAGTAAAACAAATCCACACACCAACGTCAAAGTGTCAAAAAAATTTGGATTGCTACTTGCATCAAAAAAAATTCTAGAACCCAAAAATTCCCAATATGGAAGGAACTATACCGGTAAACCTTCTTCTCGGAGTATGTCTTTACTGGCTTGCAGCATCCCCGTATACTTTGAATTGCCATATACAGCTCTTGTTGTAAGCAAGGCCCACTGGGTGGTGGGTTCCAGCTGAACCTGTAAAAAGATTATAATATGTAAAAAACATCATCTCTTGATGTACAATCATTCTTGATATACAGAGAAAAAGCAAGGCAATTTTTTATGTTAACCCAATAAAGAGGTCTGATGAAGATGAAGCAGCAAGGAAAACTGTCAAAGGAGCACGAGAAAGCTGGATTCAGCGCCATAAAGACTGCAATACCAACTATTCATTTACAGGGAAATTTGTGGAAGAACTTGGTTTTCAGTAGTTTTATAAATTGACGGTTTCACTGCTTATGGCCTCTACATGTAGAAGTGTAAGTCTTGAGCTTAATTAGTGTAAAGTTTGAGTTAGACGCATGAATGCAAAATCATCCAAGGGATAGAATTTGAGATTCACAAAATAATCATGCCAATGCAGCAAAAAGAAGATTATTTCTGCAGTCACACATATTTCTGAAATAAGAAGTCGCTGTTCTGACAGCCTTTTAGGAGAAGTCAAAGCATCACAAACAAGGATAACACTCGCGAGCAATTCAACCCATCTTTAATAGGAATGGACTAACTTCCGGCACATCGTAGTCCCATGGAACATGAAAGGTCAATCTACAGGACTAGAGTTGATCAGTGAACCAAATGTAGAACTGTTTGCCCTCCTAGAATTTTATTTTTACCAACGAATATTAACAAAAGCACTTACTCTTTGTTCTTAAAAACAAATATCCAATTGACAACAAATTAAGAACAATGATTCAGCCTTTATCACTATTGGTCATTTATCATAAAGCTGATTATTCAATCAGGCAATACTATGCTATTACCAATATTTGTATAAAATGCAAAGCACAATAGCAACAACAACTGCTACTACTACTGTACCTCACTACTCATTACAGATACAAAAAATGTGTTACCTGGAATCTGATTTTAATAACATCAAGAGGCGACGTCACAGTCCTAGAGATACCGCCAGAAATTGCACCAGCCGTAGCATCTATAAAAGCTCGTTTAAGCTGCCCTGTATCTTCCATCTCCCCTAATAACCACAACAACTATCTGCAATTCGAAAAGTAACCACACCCCTTTTGTTAAAACTTCAACAAAAAAAATCCCTCATTTAGGTCTCACTGAAACCCCAAAGCTTCAAACTTTAGTTTTAAAAAAATCCCTCATTTAGCTCAACTGAAACCCCAAAAGCCAATAACACTACAGACGGGTTCATTTCACATATAGCAATACGGGTCAATTTACATATTATATAACATCCACAAATATCTACACAATAACACAGAAAAAGGACTATGAATAGGGTTAAAATTTACATTCTAATTGGAAAAGAATCTCTAATTAAGGAAACACCTAATTTGCCTTAAAAGGAAGAACTATTTAGTAAAGGAATCAAATGGGTCTGACCAAATATGGAATTAAAATTGAAAAGAGCATTAAAAACGGAAACTTTTATATCAAAGAATAAGAAATAATTAATACCTGAGAGTAAAGTAGGAGAGGAAGAGAAGAGTCATCATTGACAAATTCAAGAGCTCAAATTCAAAAAAGGTGTTATAAAATGTAATTTCAGAGTAATATTATATCCAGAAATCCACCAAAGTGGAAAGAGGGAAATAGCAATATGGGGCAAACGGCGACCCGGGAAACTTCTTGGATGGCGGCGGAGGAAGTTTTCCCGGGGGGAGGCGGTGGGTAGGGAGAGGCTAAAAGGCTAAAAGTTGGATTTAATGGCCGGTGGTGTTTAGATGAAAAAGGAAAGGAAAAAAAAAAAGCGAGGGAGAGGAGAATAAAAAGACACTTCTATTTTCTTTAGGGAACTTTTTTTTCTTTTTTTGAGTGGAGAGACCTTTTTTTCTTTTTTTCTTCTAAAGAGTGGTAACCGTTTAAAAAGGAAAAAGATGATTGCGAAATTTTAACATCACAACTCAATTGGTTTGGTTCGTAGACAAAAAAATATTGAAATTATAATGGAAATATTATAATTCTAAGACTAAAACTTCTAAATTAATAAATTTAACTTCATTTTAGTAGTCCTGGTACTGGTTTTAGATGGGCCCAACCCCTACAGACCGATCCAGCCCAGAGAAATCCTAATCAAATGTGCAAATACTATGGTACTCACGGTCATAGAACTGAAGACTGCAAACAGTTGAGGGAGGAGGTAGTCTGGTTGTTTAGCGAGGGTCATCTTCGAGAATTCTTGAGCGACCGACTAAGAACCACTTCAGAGACAGGGATGCAAATAGAAAGAATGAACAATAAGAACCACAACACGTGATTCACATGATCGTTGTTGGGGTCGACATTCCACAGGGACCCGTATTCAAGCGCACCAAGGTGTCGATCACGATGGAAAAGCTAACTCGGGATTATGCACCGGAAGGGACCTTATCTTTCAATGGCGGGGATGCAGAGGAGATCTCACAACCTCATAACGACGCACTGGTAATATATGTTCTTATGAATAAAATTCAAGTTAAACGTGTTTTGATCGATCCAGGTAGCTCGGCCAACATCATCCGATCGAGGGTCGTAGAGCATCTCGGCCTACATGATCGAATTGTGTACGATGCCCGGGTTCTTAACGATTTCAACATGGCGAGTGAAACCACCGAAGGTGAAATTATCTTGCCAGTGAACGTGGTCGGGACCATTCAAGAAACAAAGTTCCATGTGATCGAGGGTGACATGAGGCACAACGCCCTGCTCGAAAGACCTTGGATCCATAATATGAGGGCATTACCCTCTACCCTTCACCAAGTTCTGAAGTTCCCGACGCCGGAGGGAGTCAAAACGGTGTACGGAGAGCAACCCCGGTCATACTTACGTTTCATATTCCATCTCTCGGGAAATGACAAGTTCTCAGGGGGAATCAAGTATGTGGTCTTCACTCGGACGAACTAGCCCATCCAATCCCGGTCTCTGTCCTCGTTTATGCTCGAGATGAGTGTCTTGGTGGCCCGTCTTTGGAGCTTTATTAGCCCACCTCGATAAAGTTGAGGGTTGTACAAACTTATTAGATGATCGATGGTGAAAGGAAGCCCGTCGATTTTGCTCACAAAGAAACGGAGCAGTATCACAATCCTCCCAAAGGAGGGGTGAATTTGTCCAAGGGTCACTTAATACTTCTTGCAGAAGTCTATGATGACCGGATCGAGGGGACCCAACGTGAAAGGGTAAGTATAAACACTCAAGAACCCTTCCACGTGGGTTGTGATCACTTCTTCTGGGGCCGGTATCACGACCTCTTTGTTTCCCCAGTTGTAGTCCTTCTTCACTTGTTCAAGAAAGCATTTCGATATCGAGCATATGTATCTCGCTACCGGTTCACATCAACCGTTGAACGATGATGTCTTCTCTACTTTGAAGTCAGAACTAATAACACACCCCCTGGGAACAAACTCCTCAGAGCGTGGCTCCGCCGTCGTTTTCTCGCCGTCTGACCGAGACGAGGAGGCGGTTTCTTTTTGTGGAACGATTTTAGACGTCTTAGCCAATTTAATTTTTTAGGGCAATGAAGAATGAAGATTGTGATATTTGGTGGTTTAGAAGGAACAAACAATAGAACTAAAATACTTGAAGGTAAGAAGCTTAAAGAATGCAAAGAACTTTGAATATTAGACTAGAAGAGATTGAAAGTAAAGTTTGAAAGAATGGAAAAGGGACATATTTATTGGTTTCACGACGACGGTTCAAAACTGGTAGTGGCGGACCATCAACTGACGCACATTAAATGCTTGGGGAACTGAACCGACGGGACGTTTGGGTTACATGTGTCGCTTACGTCACAGTGCTGACATCATGACAAACCGGGGTGAAGTTCGGAGGCTTGATTTGTTTCTTGTCATTACACTCCAAAAAATGAGGGGACTATCTGTATACGGTCAAAATCGGGCTCTCCCGATTTTGTTTGATTAATCGAGACCAGGATGGTAGGTCTAGAATCGGTCCCTTGCTATATCAAACCGAGATATGAAGGTCTGGTACCAATCTCGGGATTCGAATTACTAATCGAGACAGAGACCAACCAAGATCGAGACCAAACGGGATAGATATCGAGCGAGATCGAAGAAAACCTACAAACGTAAAGCCGAGATATCCGTGAATGAGCAAGAATCGTGGCGAAAATCTCAGCACGAATTAAATCAAGAACGATTATTTAGTCAATCATGACATCTCCTTTTGTACTTAGAATTGTACCATAAGTAGAATTCCTCTACTATATAAAGGGTGTTCTAATCACTTGTGATCATCTAATTCTCGCATAACAAAACAATACAATACATTTTTTCTCTCTTAAGCTCTCTTTTTCTCCGGTCCAGTTCTGTTCATACTTCTTAATTATACATTCAGCCGGTTCGAGGGCGATCTAGCTCGAGGGCTAAGTTACACTTTATACTGGTTTGCCTTATTTTATAGTCAATTTCTAGCATTAATTATCATATTTATTAATTATTGCTAGGTGAAATCATATATCCTTAAAATCACTTATAAATTTAACTGTTATCCGATTTTAAAGGTAATCAGATATGCATTGCCATATTCTCCTTTTTAGCATTTTATTGCAATGACAACAACATCAGTCTAATGGAAGCACACAATTCAAATCGAATTTGTCACTATTTCCTCCCTCGACCTTTAAAAACAGTTAGCTATGAGATAAAATCTAGTCAGTGGACAAAATCCAAAAATTAGATCACGATGCGTTTGAACTTCTCAATTAATTCTAATTGCCTTTCCCTACTCATGTTGATTGTGTTATATATAAAATATTATTACTAATGATGTATAAAGCTATATCTTAATATTATGACTTGCTCAAATAAGTTTGGGTTAGCTATATAATTTATTTATTTTAAGCTCAACTCATATCATGAAATCAAAATAAAGTCAATTAATATTAGTATGTTAACCCCTAGTACACCTATACATTACTGTGTTCTTCAATAGTCAGCTCTATTTAATTTTGATCATAAATTAATAGGTTTTTCATAGCTTTTCTTTTTGGTTAAAAGAAAAGAAAAATTAACCAAAAGTAATATTTTGCATCACCTACTCATTGGACTAAGAGACATGCTCACTTAAAAATAACCAACGATATAACTGTTATATACATACTATGAGCTCCTCATCATCATAACATAATGCATATGGAGCACCGTCAAAGGATGTGGTGCAGTGATGAGATTGTTCTTCCCTTTATTAGAGGTCTCGAATTCGAACCTTGGGTATGAAAAAATCCTTGGCAGGGAACGCTTCCCTCCGAATGCGGCCCTACGTAACGCGAATCCGAGTATAGTCGTACTCCATTGCGGATACCGAACAACGCCCTACGTAACGCAAATCCGAGTATAGTCATACTCCATTGCGAATACCGAACAACAGGTGAGAAACCAAAAAAAAAAAAATACATATGCAACAGAAACCTGAATCTCCCATCTTGTTAGTCCATAATATGAATTGTGATCTAGGAATAAGTCATTTAAGCATATCATAGACTTCTAGAGTTCTTTAAAGAAGAAAAAGAAATTATGTACTTTAATATTTGTGTCTGAAAAAGTGTAAATTCTTATGTTATTAGGTACTGTGAAGAAATGTTGTAGCAATGATGTCCCATGGTTTTTTTTCTTTTTTCATCCCTGTAATTATTTTGTTAAGTTGTTGACTCTTCCTTTAATTTTCTTTTCTTTTCTTTAGACTTAACTCAAGTTATTTAAATTAGAACAACAAAATATATAGCTCCCATTTGACCATAAATTTGGGAGTTTTTTTTTCCAGCTTTTTTCAAAGATCTGTTTGTTTATGTATTTCATCATTTTTTCGTAAATTTTGAAAACAAAATGCTCAAATCAAAAATATCAGTTCAGAAGCAACCCTACAAGCACAAGGGCAGAATGCAACCCTAGAAAGGAGAGAGAAGCTCTGGAGAAAAATACGATCACTGTGCGATTGCTAACTTCAGCGCTGCCATGGCCAATGTGGCCGGCGGCCAACCTCCTTCCACGGCTGGTCAGCCTCCTCCCACCATGACCCAACCCATAGCGACCAACACAAACAATCCTCAACCATTAGACTACTCTAAAATCCTAAAACCAACAACACTAAACAGCCCCATACAGGAACGTGCGAACACAATTGAACCTATTCCCCCATCGGCGAGCCAATATGCTCAATGGACACCCCACAATAAAGTTTACGGAAGCAAAAGTTGAAAGAATGAATGTGCTTGAAGGTTTACAATACGCAGTAGTATGTAAATTTTCATATGGATGGACCAAGCTTAGCGAATTGCGGAGAATTATTCATATCCAATGTGGGATAAGGGAGAAAGCAAAATTGGATATCTTCGTGATAAGCATCTGTTAGTACGCATGTCTTTATGGCAGGACTTCATTGAATTCACTTCGAAGATTGTCTACTATGTAAAAGACAAGTTTGGGCATGAATATCAGTTACGCACACTGATTTATGATCATAAGTTCAAAGTGGGAGAAGAGACACCAAAGGTAATGGTGTGGATCTCCTTTCCAAACCTACTACTAACCTTTTTTGTGAAGGAGTGTTTGTTTGCATAGTCCTCTGCAGTTGGTAAACCACTCCATCTAGACATGGCAACAGTCAATAAAACAAGACCAAATTGTGCGAGAATTAAAGTGCTAGTTGATTTGTTGGCTTGCCTAAGTATTGTAGGGAGTGCAAATTACAAGGACATGATATGATGGAATGTTGGAGGATTCATCTCGAACTAATGGATAACATGAACACTAAAAGTAATGAGGAGATTGAAGAAGAGAAACAACATGCCACTGCTTCAGCAAATGTGAATCAACAAGGTGCTTTAATGGTTCTAACAAGTGGAAAGGTTGTAGGTAATATCAACGGTAAAGAACAATGGAAAGAGGTAAGAGATAATCGACCTAAGAAAAGCAATAACCAAAATGGAGTCCCATTGATTACTGGAAAATGAATAGTTCCAGTTAACATTGTTGAAGGACAACAGGTAGAAGTTGGCAATAAATTTGCAGTATTGGAGATTGATGAAAATGGGAATGATGAAACTAATGGAAGACAGAAACAGATTCACTGTGGAGATAATAATACTGGAACACAAAAGGATTATCAGAATAAGCAACTACCAATAGTTTATACTACTATAGGTAGTGGCAAGAAGCTAAATCCAGCAGTTCCATAATTTAATCCTATGACAAGGGAAAGACAGATGCCAAAAGAAGGTGCTCCTAGTCCTAAAAGAAGAAATAATGAAGAGTTAAAGAAAGGTGAATCCACAGCTGCATGGGTGCAGAGGACTTTTGCAGGACAAGGAGTTGGTACCAACACATCAAGCTTAGACAAACCATCACAAAACACAAGAGTTGAAGGAGAATTGAAAAATAATGCTGAACAGATCAATGATATTACTACAGTAGAGGGGATAATGAATGAAGAATTTGCCAACAATGAGAGAATTCAATGGACTGGAGGAAGGCTTTAGGCTAGTCAAATTGAGGAAGATCCAGATGAAGGAGAAGTGCCAGATGGGATGCAAGCGGAAAGAGATTCGGATATTGATGTAGAAAATGAAGAGCAAAGTGAAAATAGAGAACAATTTAATGATACTAACAATGATGAGGGCAACATGAACAATGGAGAAGATGTACAAAATACAGAGGCCAGTACCAAGGAGAAGAAAGAAGATCCAAGGAACCTCCAAATATCAGTTGATGTGAACATGAAGGATCCAAGAGGAACAAGGAAGGAGGTGACAGTTACTAAAGAGATTGAGGAAAAGGCAGCTTCTGGGAACAGAATAGTGCTTCAAGCAGGCAGTGAACTAATAACCATAGATCCAGAGGAAATCATAAAGGGAGGTTGCAAAGGACTGATGGAGATATTGCTTTGATTCCGATACAACTGAAAACAACAATGCAAGTAGCTGAAAATGAGTCTGATCGTGGGCTAGAGGAACAAACACAGAAAATAGGTAAGGATTATGATGAAGAATCAATTATCAAAATTATAGAATGTTGCAAGGCGAGGAGACTTATCTCCTAGACTCATGGAGAAGGCTAAATCAGCAGGTGGGGGTAGAAAGAAAGCATCAAAGGATAATTGCAGTCTGCCATTAACTGGAGTACAAACTAGAAGGACTCTTAATAAAACCAACGCACAATAATGGAAGCGATCATATGAAATATAAGGTCTGTAAACACAATGCAAGCTTTTGAAAGGCTTATAACAATGTAGAGGAACATCACTTTGAATTCATAGGTATCTCTGAACCAAAGCAACATGCCAAACATGTGAAAAAATACATAAGAAGGATAGGTTTGGCTACAACAGTAGTAAATATTTGTAACAAAATCTGGGCTTTTTGTGGATGAAGTGTATGAGGTGTTTATTGTATACAACATGGTTCAGCTGCTAACTCTCAGATTGACTCATACATAAACACATATGGAACTAATGCTTACCTTGGTATATGCAAAATGTGACGCTATAGAAAGAATAGAGTCGTGGGACTCCTTATATGATATGGCTCAAGACATGACAGTAACATGGCTAGTAGGGGTGATTTCAACGTCATATGGGATGAGGAAGAAAAAATTGGTGGATTACCAGTGTCAATTCATGATATTCATGATTTCAGACACTGCATCACTACATGTAATCTATCAGATCTTGGGTTCAAAGGAAGCATATTCACTTGGTGGAATGGTAGGGCATAGGAGGACTGTATTTTCAAGAGACTCGATCGATGTCTTGCAAATATAGAATTACAGCAGATGTTCCCAAGTTTGGAAGTCAATCACTTGTCCAAAATTGGTTCAGACCACTGTCCTATGCTATTGAAATTTTATAGTAATGCTACCCCAATCAAAAAGCCTTTTAAGTTTCTCAAATTATGGGTGAAACATGAATCTTTTAAGGTTGTGGTGAAAGATAACTCGAATGCAGATTTTTATGTTGAACCATACATACTGTTCAACCACAAAATGAAGAAAATGAAGAAGGTATTGTCTTCATGGAGCAAAAGCAACATATGGAGACAATTTTCAAAAAATTGCAAGCTTGGAGGAGGTAGTTATGGTTCATGAGAAGCAATTCGAGGCAAGGCCAACAAAGCATAATAGAGAAAGGTTATAGGTGGTCCAAGCACAACTTATTATATACTTGGCAATTGAAGAGGAATTTTGGAAGCAAAAATCTGGTATGGCGTGGTTCAAAGATAGGGATAGAAACACTAAACTAGTCCATGCTCAGGTTAATGGTCGAAGGAAAAGGTTGCATATTAGGAGAATACAAAACAACATGGCCAATTGGATTGAAGAGGAAGAGCAAATAGCAGAGGAAGCTGTTAATTTTTTTAAGAACAATTTATCGAGAATACAAATCCTACTACATTTGGGATAATTGACAGTGTACCATGCTTGGTTGATGAGGAATATAATACAAAACTAATAAGTATGCCTACAATAGAAGAGATTAAAGAAGCAGTATTTGGTCTGAATGGAGATTCTGCAGGAGGTCCAGATGGATTCACATATGCCTTTTTCCAATCCTGTTGGGAAATCATTGCAGATGATTTATATAATACGGTCAAGGTATTTTTTTGTGGTAGACAACTTCCAAAGCCAGTGACACATACCAACTTGTGCTCCTACCAAAGAAGAAGGAAATAGACAACTTCTCATACATGCGACCTCTAAGTTGAGTAATTTTGTGAATAAAATTTTCTCGAGGGTGCTGCATAATAGAGTGGTGGAGATACTTCCTAATTTGATTTCCTAGGAACAAGCAGGCTTCGTCAAAGGAAGAAGTATTGTAGAAAATGTACTACTGACACAAGAAATAATCACAGATATCAGATTAAGGACACGAGCAGGACCAAATGTAATAATGAAGCTCGACATGATGAAAGCCTACGGCAGACTTTCATGGCTATTTTTAATGAAGATGCTGAGGAAATTGGGTTTTTGCGAAAGATTCATTGGTATGGTCTATGATATTTTGGCCAATAACTGGTATTTTGTCCTTGTGAATGGCCAATCATATGGTTTTTTTAAATCGTCAAGGGGAGTTAAACAAGGAGATCAACTCTCACCCTCATTGTTCAGCATAGTTGCAGAGGCATTATCGAGGGGTTTGAATGCCCTACATCTAAATTTGCACTTCCGTGGATATGGTTTGCCTAAGTGGAGCACAAAAATTAATCATTTATCATACGCATATGACACTATTATTTTCTGTTCATCTGATGATACATCCTTGCAATTGGTGATGGAAGTATTATTTGCATACGAAACTGCATCAGGACAGAATATAAATAAAGGAAAGCCATCTATATATTTGCATCATTCTTCTCCTATTGAGGTAGTCAATAAGGTGGAAAGGAACACTGACATCATGAAGCAATAATTTCCATTCACATACCTTGGATGCACAATATTCTACGCACGAAGGAAGATGGAGTATTATAAAGGTCTTATCACTAAAGTCCTTGATAAACTTCAGTCATGGAAAGGCAAAATGTTATCGATGGGAGTCAAGGGAGTTTTTATCGAGCATGTGCTTCAAAGCATTCCTATAGACTTATTGTCTGCAGTGACCCCCCCCCCCCCCCCC
>ML284271.1:27036-43064 GCA_005239495.1 Nicotiana undulata
TCACTAAAGTCCTTGATAAAATTCAGTCATGGAATCGATAGGAGGCAGGCCAGTTTTGATCGAGCATGTGCTTCAAAGCATTCCTATACACCTATTGTCTGCAGTGAACCCCCCATGTAATGTGATTAACAAAATTCATAAAATGTTTGCCCAATTTTTTTGGAGTAGCTCTATTGGAGGAAGAAATAGGCATTGGGTATCATGGAATACTTTATGTATGCCATGTGAATAAGGTGAATTGGCTTTAGATCGCTGCATGATATCTCTAAAGCTCTTTTTTGCAAATTATGGTGGAATTTTTGTACAAAACCAAGCCTTTGGAGTGCCTTCATGAGCCAGAAATACTGTAAGAAACTCAATGCTATAATTGTTCTGTGGAGACGTGGGTCACATGTTTGGAGAAAAATGATAGAATGTAGGGAAGCAATAGAACATCAGATCAAATGGCATCCAAAAATGGGGTCATCCCTATTCTGGTTTGATAACTGGACGGGATTGGGGGCCTTATATGTCCTAGTTCCTGCAGACTTTGGAGTTGATGAGACCACCCATAATGTATATGATGTTCTGGAAAATGGGGAATAAAATATAGATAGGCTAATGGAGATTCTAGCAGAAGAGCTTGTAACACACATTGTGGAGAAGGTGCAATCTCCAGTAGGGAACTCAGACATTGATACTCCCTACTGGATGTTAGAAACTAGAGGACAATTTACGGTCAGGTCTGCTTGGGAGTATGTTAGAAGGAGAAATGAACCTAGGGTAGCTTACAAAATGATTTGGGTGAAAGAATTTCCATTTAAAATAGCTTTCTTTATGTGTAAGGTGTGGAAAGCTAAGTTACCCCTAGACGATTTCATGCGTAGACTTGGATAATGCATGCCTTCTAAATGCTGGTGTTGTGTAGAACCTCAACAGGAATCACTGGTACATGTATTTTTCACATCGAACACAGCTAGAATTGTGTGGATATATTTATTACAAAGAGCTGGCATAGCACTAGAAGGATTGTTAATGCATCAAGCCATAGTAAAGTGCTGGACAACATCAGTCATCCCTCGACTTAAACCAATAATGCAAGCTTTGCCTTCTTGCATTATATGGGAACTATGGAAGAGAAGGAAAAATCGAAAATATGGAGATCAAGTGATAGTGAGCAGAGTGATCTATCAAGTATCTACTTGTCACGACCCCAAATCAATAAGGGACGTGATGGCGCCTATCGTGAAACTAGGCTAACCCTCTAACACAGTGAAATCAACATTTGTCTGTTTTATAAAAATATAAAATCATAAACTGATAAAGATCCACTTTTAAGACAAATTCAACAGGGATAACAACCAAAACAAACAATCTAAACCGCCCCCAGACCTCGGGAGTCAACTGTCATGAGCATCTAGTGTAGAGAATACAAAGTATAAAAATGTATCTTTGCCACTAATACAGGTCCAAAACATCAAAAGTCTAGGAATATGAAGGGAAGGAATGTCAGATGTGGACGCTGAGCAGCTACCACGATCCCTGGTCAACTACGAAGCACTCGAGAAGTCAACTAGCGAGCTGGTCCGGTACCTGGATCTGCACACAAAGGTGCAGGGAGTAACATGAGTACGCCAACTCAGTAAGTAACCAAAGTAACTAAAAACTTGAGTGCAGTGACGAGCATTTAAAATCATAATTTCATAAAAACAGGTGCCAGTGAAAACAGATAGAGTAAATCAAAAGTCCACATTTTTTCAAATACTTTGAAACTCCAGTTTTCCCCATTTAAACTTGCATAATACATTAAATCCGAGTTTATTAAGGAGACTCAGTGTAAAATGAGTGAAAAGCAGAAATCTCACAATTTATAGCCTCTCGGTCACAATATCACTCATGAATAGGGTCTCTCAGACACTCGTAACTCCACTAGCACAGTCCAAGCTCACACTCAGCACTCTCACTCAACAGGTACCATGAATACACACAACTGTTGCGGTGGGCAGCCCGATCCAACACACACACACACACACACACACACACACATACATACATACATACATACATACATACATACATATATATATATATATATATATATATAATTGCGGCGTGCAGCCTGATCCATATAACATACGCTGCGGCGTGCAGACCGATCCATATAACATACACTGCGGCGTGCAATCCGATCCATATAATAGTCGACTATTCTCACTGGGGGTGTACAGAATCCGGAGGGGCTCCTACAACCCAAGCACTATGTTGCTGCGGCGTGCAACCCGATCCACATATAATATATAATATATTGTTGCGGCATGCAACCCGATTCATAACTATCCTCACATACTTGGCTCTCGGCCTCGCTCAGTCATCCTCACAAGCCACTCGGGCAACTCATCTCAACTCATGAGACTTAGCCCCAAAATACCTCTCAGAGTTTCAAAACAGTGTGATAACATTGAAAATAACAACAATTATAAAACAACTGAATTCATAAATGTTCTATCAAGATAGTGTGAGAATAGTGTAAAAGTACCTCTGAGGGTCTAAACAGGCCGGCATAAGGCCCCAAACATGGCTTACAGCCCATAAACAAGTATAAATTTCCAAAATACAGGATATCGTAAGGTTTCAAATCGAATACGCGGCTTAATAGTCGCTATGGGACGGACCACGTCACAATCCCTATCGGTGCACGCCCACACGCTCATCACCTAGCATGTGCGTCACCTCATTTACCAAAACAATATAAAATACCGGGGTTTCATACCCTCAAGTTTAGAGTTACAATCGTTACTTACCTCAAAACAACCCAAAAACTACTCTGCGATGCTCTTTCCCCTAGAATCGGCTCTCAAATGCTCCGAGTCTATCAAAATCAGATTTACAACATCAAAATATGCTAGGGAAACGAAACCCAATCGAAAACTATCAAAATTAGGCACAATTCCCGAAATTGGCCAAACCCGACCCCCAGGCCCACGTCTCGAAATTCGATAAAATTTGCACCACAAGAATCCTCATCCTTCCACGAGTCTATACATACCAAGAACATCAAAATCGGACTCCAAATGACCCCTTAAGTTCCCATGCCCTAACTCTCCCAATTTGGGTATAATTTTAGGTGAAATTGCATAGAAATCGATATATTAACGAGTTATGAAGTCAAGAATATTACCTCCAAGTGATTCCCCTTTGATTTCCTCAAAAACCTCTCTTAAAAGCTTCAATCCCGTTCAAAAATGGTGAAAAGGTGGTGAAGGGTCGCAGATTGGGCTATTTTAAAACACTTCCCATCTTTTCTAACTTACTCAGTGCGTTCGCATGAGGAGAAACGCGATCGCATAGCACTGACCACGCTCCCCCACGCGATGGCAGCCCAGGCCCCGCGTTCGCACAACATTAACCTCACAGCCCAGCCACGCGCCCAGACCCTATGCGTTCGCAAAAGAAAATACGCGACCGCACTGCTTAGCCTTCCCACACCCACGCGATCGCGGCCCCACGCTGGCGATCACATAGTACAATTCCCAGCTGCCTCACCAACGAACTATACGATCGCATACAATTCCCCGCGATCGCATAGGAGAAAACTAGATCTGCAACACACCAGAAAAACCGCCACCTTCGAACTTGGTCCGTTCACCTCCCAAACACACCCGAGGCCCCCGGGACCCCAACCAAACATACCAACACATCCCATAACCTCATTCAACCTTAGTCGATCCCTTGAAGCACCAAAAACAATGCAAAAGCCCCAAAAACACATCGAATTCAAGCCTATGAACTTTGAAATTTCTAAATTTTACCAAAGATGCCGAAACCATCCGAAACACATCTGATCGACCTGAAAATTTGCACACATGTCCAAAATGACATTGCGAGCCAGCTCCAACTTCCGAAATTCCATTCCGACCCCGATAGCCTATTTTCCACTGCCGATCGGAAATTGCCAAAGACTGACTTTCGCCAATTCAAGCCTAATTCTACACCGGACATCAAAATTACATTCCGAACACACTTTTTAGTACTAAATCACCTAACGAAGCTATTCGAGACATAAATTCCCCATTCCGAGATCGTTTACAAAGAAGTCAACTCTCAGTTGACTTTTTCAACTATAAGGCTACTTTAAGAGACTAAGTGTCTCAATTCTTACTACAACCATTCCGAAACCGAACCAACCGACTCCAACACATCATAAACAGTATAAAAAATGCATGACAAGGAAAAAATATGAATAACTGTGCAAATTCTACGGAACGACCGGCTGGGTCGTTACACTACTGCACTTCAATGCCTTGTCCAAATTAGAAAACCTGGACTCAAAGTACCTCACAAATGGGAGGAGCTGCTGAATAAAATGAAAAACTACACTCCAAAGATCAAGTACCAAAAAGTACTTTGGGAACAACCTATGGGGGATGGATCAAAGTGAATACTGATGGTGCATCCAAAAGGAATCCAGGAAGAAACGCAATTGGATTTTGTGTAAGAGATGAAGAAAGGGATATTATATATGCGTTGGGAAAAGAAATAACTGAAAGCACCAATACGAAAGCTGAAGCACTTGCTATTATGGAGGCCGTGCGATACAGCAGGATAAACAACTACTCGCATGTATGGCTGGAAACAGATTCTATGTTATTGAAAAACATTATAGAAGGAGTGTGGAAACCACCATGGAGTATAGTAAATCAAGTGGAGGAAATATTGAGGATGAAGGAAGGTATCATATTCAAAATTAGTCACATATATAGGGAATGAAACAGATTGGCAGACCATCTAGCCAATTATGCTGTTGATGTAGGAACAATCGAATGCAACGAATATTGGCAGTTGGATTCACAAGGCAGAGTATTGGTAAATAAGGATAAGATGCAATGTCCATACATTCGAGTGAAGGTAGCAACACAGTAGAAATAGGAAGGGGGGATCATATACCAAAGATGAAACTGGTAGGAGGTGCCTATGCTGATCATCACACTCGAATCCAAATGGAAAAGAGTATGATGAGATGCCTTTTTACTAACTCAGTTATCTTTTTTTTTGCAAGTAAGGTGAATTATGTTATATCTTGTTACTTAATGAACTCTCAATTGATGGTATTAATGCAATGCATTCAATCCAATGAGAGAAAGTTAAGAATAGGAATTAACAAAGATTCAAGGAGATTGTCTGTGAAAGAAAGCAATGAGAAGGAAAACAAAAACAAAATAGTCTGTGAGTGTCCAGAAAGTCTAATTGAATGAGACATAAGGGATTGGAACGGAATGGGATACAATTGGAATATAGGGAGCCATGCAAGTACTAACACTATAAAGGAAAGAAAGGATCCAGAGCCTAGAATGTCAAATCAAATTGGGCAACATGGAATAGGGATATTAGAATTAGTTGAGATAAGAATTTTAGGACAACATGGGTACAAGACAAATCAGTTGGAGAAAAGGAAATTCAGAAGTAAGGAGGCAAGGAGATACAGGGGAATGGAGACATCATGTGGTCAAATTGTACAAGTCCTTAGGGAGGAGTACAAGATGATCAATCTTTACACTAACCTTGTATTTTTTTTTTTTGCAGGAAACGATACTGTAATGCCTTGTCATTTACTACGACTTCTATGGGTGGTATTAGCACCATGTGCTCAATCCCTTGAAGGAGGAAAGATGACAAGCACAAGCATGAGAAGGAAACAAAGGAAAATATATAATGTTGGTACCGACATACAATTGTACTGGGAATTCGTTAAGGACTCCTTGGCTCACATAAAGGACAAATCCCCAGCACACCTTGATTATTCAGTGCATGATCTCAATATACAAAGGACAAAACACAGCACACAAGGACAATGCACGCAATGGGATACAAAAATAACATAACAAAAAAGGCAAGTTCCCCAACATATCTCTTTTTGAAGATGGATACGGAAGAATTGGATGCAACAAGGGCTCTCACACACCATGGCCAGATAATATAACATCTCAGGAAAATCATCGAGCAATGGTGATACAAAATAATCAAGGGAGGATGTCCAAAATGAGCAAAAATAGTGTAGTGACAGTATACTAACTTTGTTTTTGTAGTGACAGTACACGGTTCGTCAAAATAGGACGAACCTTCATGTTCTCAGCATGGATAAAAGTGTATAATATGAATGGAAGTGTGAACCATGGTTGGGCAAAGGAATACTGGGTAGAGATACAACAAAATGAAGCACAATGCCACATAATTGGCCAGGCGTGCAAGTTCTTGGCAGTGGCTAATCGTGCAAATGGATATTGGAGCAATTCACGGAACAAGCAGATGTTTAAGCAGATTGTAGGACTAGTTCTTAGATATTACTACAATATACTTTGTGTATTATCAGTGTTGGACCTCAACCCAAACATTGATACTAGGTGCTATGTAGTTTTCATAGGCTATTATTTGCAAATTTTAGGACCTCATGACTCTTTAACTTTATTTGGTTATATATACAAAAACTAGCCCCTGCCTAGTGGATTACTTAAAAAAAAAAATGCTCAAATCCCAAAAACAACTCTATAGTAGCTTTTGAAGTTTCTATTCACGAAAACTTCAAATTCTTTTCAAGTAAAATGCATGTTTTAACTTCTAAAAATTATTTTTCATCTCATCTTTAAAAGCTTATTTTTTCAAGTTCTAACCAAATCTATGTCCAAACACTAGTACTATAATATTACATTGATATGATTTGATTTGCAAAGCTCTTTTACTCCATATACCGAGAATGTTCCTTATATTAGCGCAAAAAAAAAAAAAAAAAAAAGAAGAAGAATGTTCCTTATTTTTTTAAGGGCAAGCAATTGGACTTCTGTCCATGTAATCAATTTTTTGGTTGACCAATAGTGATCCTCCAGAAAAAATTGCATTTTTATAGTTGAGGAATTTTTTTTTGTTGGAGAAATTATTTGGAAAAAAGGTTTGCTGGAGAAAGTGTTTGAGTTACTCCTATTTTCTCATACAAATTCTGTTATTTTCTCCATTATTTCTCTAAAGAATATCTCTAAATAAGCACCACCTTAAAAATATTTTCGGAGGGAGAAGTGCTTTGACACACATTTTTAAAATATAATTTTTTTTTACTAAAAAAGAACAGATAATAGTTGGATAAATTGTAACCGTTTTAAAAAAATAAAATTCTTTCTACACAAAATATATACTCTCCATTTTAATTTACGCGATCATAGTTTCTTTTTAGTCCATTTAAAAAAGAATAATTTTTTCCTATATTAAAAAATAATTTAATTTGAACATCCAATTTACCTTTAATAAATTTTCTTTGTAGCCATACAAATGTTGTACTAGTATATTTTAAATAACAAGTTTTAAAAGCTTTTTAAAATTTTAAAATTTGTGCCCTAATCAAATAAATTACAATAAAGGAAATATTGTTTTAAAAAATTATTTGAAATGGCTTATAAAAAACTTCAGAATTTAAAGTTTTTTTAAAAAGGGGTTTGAAAGGAAACGATACAAGTTGTAAATATAATAAAGTCCAGTGAGATGGTGGCACGTTAGGTCCTAAAATGGGAAATATAATTTGTGTACGAAAGCGGCAACTATAGGCTGGCTAGGAATACAGAATTAGAGACGCAGTAGTAATAACGTACAACAGAGACTGAACCAAACAGAGAACGTTTGCACCTCCATTTTCACTCACTCCATTCATAGCTCGTGTTTCTTCTTTCTCTTTATACAAACAAGTAAATCAATGTATTTGTGTGTATATACAAGGAAAAAGAAGAAGGAAAAAAGTGTTGAATGCTCTGAGTTCCCAAGGTGTGTGTGTGCTTTCTTTTCTTTTTTGGGGGTTTTCCTCATCTGTTATTTTCCCATGTTTTACACTCTAACATGAAGTATTTGGGAAATGATTTTGTCGGTTTTTTTACTACTATTAAGCTGGTTGTTGTTGCTTTTTTCTTCTGTTTTTAGCTCACATTTTGCTTTTTTTCTTTTTGTTGTGCTAATTCCATTTTCTTATGGTAAAACAGGGAATACTTAGAAAAGCGCCATTGTGTAGTATTTTATATACTAATATTTTGGTTCTGTTTCTGTTATTTAGCATTTTATTGATGTTTATTTCTAGTATTTATTAAGAATAACTACAGTGTTATAATCAGAAAAGAAAACTCTATGAAATCGGGCGTCAGGGGTTTTAATGCAGGTAAGGGTTATTTTTCATAACTTTTTTTTATCATGGATTGATGAAAGAAACTAAATGTGTTTGGGGAGATTTTCTGACACTTTAATTTCTTGTAAGGGTTTTGATTTGCTTCTTCTCTCATATCTCTCATTCAATTCAGTAGCAACTAAGCTAACTTTATCGATACATGCTATCTGAATATATATTGGTAAGCTGTCACGCTACGGGAAGTTCTAATTCTCTGTTCCACTGCAGTTCAATGAAAATGGGAAGTGAAAAATCAGATAGATCAGAATCTGGCAATTTGATATCTTCGACGGGTGTCCAGAAAGAGAAATTATATATTGATTGTGCTGAACAAAATCAGCAAACTAGTATGAGTGTCTTAAAAGAAGAAGAATCAAAGAGTCGAAAGAATATGGTAGGCCCCGGTGACCTTGTTTGGGGAAAGGTAATGTCTTATCCATGGTGGCCGGGGCAAATATACGATCCTTCTCTACTAGGCGATGCCAAGAAAGATGGTTCAGTTCTAGTTTCCTTTTTTGGTGATGATAGTTATGCGTGGCTTGATCACGATCAAGTCATCCCGTTTGAACCTCATTTTGAGGAGAAGTCAAAGATGTCAAAACTTCAAAATTTCACTGTGGCAGTTGACGAAGCTATTGATGAGCTTAAAAGGAGAGCTGCACTTGGATTGACTTGCTTCTGCCGGCACCCTAATAATTGTCGACCTACAAGAACTAAAGGGCTTTACGAAGTTGATGTAAGCGGGTATGAACATGTGGCCGTTTATTCATCAAAGCTGATTAAAAATTGTAGAGATGGTTTCCAGCCACAAGGGATGTTTTCATTCGTAAAGCAGTTGGCCGCGTCTCCAAGATCTTTGCTGAATGTTTATGGGATAATTAACAGTGCAAAGGTTACTGCTTACAGAAAAGCAGTTTTTGAAGAAAACGACGAGACCTATGATCAGGCGTTTGATGAATTTGAAAAAGATGATGAGACTTATGGTCAGGCAATTGGAGTGAAAGCCTCAAGCTCAGAGTATCTTGCAGAATTTTCAAAAAACGGAAATCAACTTCAAGGTATCAATCAATATTTCCTCTGGCATGGTTTGTCTTCTAGGCTATTGTACTTGTTTTTTGTTTATGCGAGGAACAAATCCTCTTCTTGATTGCATCCCCTGAGAAAGTTCAGATGCTAATCAAGTCACCTATATCGAGAGTGTATATTGATAAAGATTTAAGATCAAGCTTGGTTGGACTTTGCATTTTTTTGGTCCTTACAAACCGAATTTTTCTGAAGCATAAAATGGATGTGAAACGCGGCCTATGTATAATGCCAAGCTATAAATTTTGATGTGCTTGTTTAGTCAATCATTTTAAAGTAAGATCGATATCTGGACAAGAGCAAGCATACGTTAATCTATTATGAACATAATTTCCTTGTGGATTAACAACATGTCCTCCTATATGCATCCACCATACCTGTTTGGGCAGTCAGCTTTTCCATCATTGTATTGTACCAAAATTGGTTTAATGGTTATTTTGCTTTTGCTGTCGCCTCATAAGTGCTTACTCAATTGACCAATTTTAGTTTCTACAAATTTATCCTACATAAAAGTGGAATAAATTATTTTAATCCTGATTATATTCCCAAGATTATAATCATCTGGGATTTGAACCAAACGAGTCCGGAGGGTGCATATTAGTATCTCGATCAAATTCCAGAAAGGGGTTACAATACATCTTCTATTGAGGAATGTTACGATAACTAATATTAAATTGATACATAATTTTTTTGGACAATTCTCCAACTTTGTTGGTGTTTCAAACTTATTTAAGAAAAATGTAAAGGACATGATTTTTAATTTTTTTCATGTTAAAGAACAAATTTTATTGTGTATACATTAATTTTGTGAACGTAAAAGAAATAAAGTAAACTCTTTTTTTAATTATTATATATCCTCAAATATTTTAATTTACTACAATTGATCAATATAAATTTGATTGTAATTGCAGTGGACATGATTTACAATGTACATGGTAACAATTATCATAAGTTTGAAATGTTTTGTTAGATGTTTTTTCAGTTTGTACTAATTAAGTGAAATGATAAACTTATTTTGAATAAAGATGGATAATAGTATGGCACTTGCGAAGGAAGTTGGTTACTTCAAATTTTATCCTTCACAAAATTGTGGTAATGAGTTTTGATCGTACAGATACAATCTTCCTTTTGTCTAAACAATTGCAAGAAGTTGTGTGTATATTGACAATTTTCGTTATGCGCTTCAATTACATGTGCTGCTTACTAAACAGGTTATTCTTATGTTGGTGTTGCTTATTAAGCAACTTTTTGAAATTAATAGAACAGTAATTTGTGAAAATAGATTCTTATTAGCCTTATTATTCTTGTATACTTATGATACATTAGTATGTTATGTGAGATGGATACGATACTATTTTAACTTCACTAGAAAATTAAATATGTTATGTGTGTTGGATACAATAATATTTTAACTTCAGTAAAGTTATAAAACGATTCGGATGAGGCATACAAACAAGAGAAGAATTTTTTAGTATAGAATAATTATAAATGGGCATTATGTAACAGAAAAGGAAAGAATTTTATAGTATATGATAATTATTTTAAACTAATGTGAAATTTAATATTTTTTTTAATCATAATCATTTGGGTTATGGGTCAAAGCACATTAAGGGAGAAGTGGATCTAAAGTGGGTATGGTCCTCATTTTTAAATTTTTCATTAAATTTTATGTCTGTCATATTTATGGAGGGGTTTGAGCCAAAATGACTTTTAAGTGTCAATAATAGAGTTAAGATACTTAATTGAGTGACTTAGTGAAATTAAAAGATAGTTGAATGACCAACAACAAAATTGTCGAAAATTTTATTAACCATAAAACTTTAAATATCCTTTAAACAAAGTAGTTGACTAAAACTCTTCCTACTACTAAACAACCCAATAAATATGTAGTAGTAACAGAGGCAACATTCAAAAGAATAAGTAAGTACTATTAAGTAGCTCTTGGTACCTTGGAGAGCCAGATAAGATATCTCGATATTTTAATACTACGATGAATAAGAAAAAGAAATTCCAGAATCTAAAAAAGTGATCAACTTCTAAGTCACATTTTAACAAGTGATGTTAGTTAAATTAGTGCATTAGTACTTTCTGTTATACAAACATTTTAACTATTTATCTTCTCACCAATCAATACAATCAGTCTCCCAGAGTTGGTCACTTTTTTAATTCAGCCTTCTCACAAAAATGAAAAGGTAAAGCGCACACGAGACAACTCGTAACTCGTAAGTCATAATTTAAGCATTTTAGTAAACTGATATTCAATGGGAACTTTAATTTGGGGTTTGAATACAATTGTCTACCAACAAGACTTATAATATAGTAATCTTTGTGTACATTTTTCGCACAATAATTGTGTGTTCGATTTTACTATTTTTCTTCCCTTTTCCCGTGTTTTAAGCCACATTTTAACCTCGTTAGAAAGCGGAGTTGGCTAACTGTTAGTAAATCTTCACTACATAGTCGCCACCCTTTCGCTGAATGCACTAATGAATATTTTCTAAGATCATTTAGTATCTGATTTTTTTCTTTCTATACATATATATAAGACATGCATGATTGTATTTGTTAGGTTTTCTAGTGAGGATAAGCTGAGGCCCAAAAGCCAAGAGCGGTTAGATGTAATCGGAATTTTTCACCAATGGAAAAAGTTAAGGGGCATAATCTAAGTAATTAACAAAAGGAGGATAAATTATGTAATTAGTTAGAAATATATAGGGTTTTACTTAGTTTTTCATCCGATAGGAGTGTGGATTTGACCAAAACCATAATCTATGAATTCCCAGTACCGTTAGGGTTTCATCATTCATAGCATGGAGAGAGCGACGGCTGACATAATTCCTGATTGCCTCACTGAGAAAATAGTCTCCAACCTTAGCTTTGATAAAGCAGCACAGACGAGCATTCTTGGTTGATTCATCCCAACTTAAAATTTAGTATTCATTATTACAAAGACAGGGAAATAGTGAATAAAATCATGGAGAGATATAGGGATAGAAAAATCCCTATAGACAAGTTTACGTTTTCAATTTTAATGTCGGGTTCTCAGGAAGTTTTTCTTCTGATTGATAAATGGCTGTTCAGAATGGTGTAAAAGATGTAGTATGTACGGGCTCCTTTCGTACGTTGTACCCTTTTCCTATTTTAACTATCTTGACAGCAAAATCTTTAAGAGAATTGGTTCTGACAGATTGTGATATTATGCATCTTTCATTATCAAGTATTCATGGGGTGAACTGTGATTCTTTGGAAAAGCTTTCTCTATCCGATGTCCGTTTAGATGACAACATGCTTCATACTCTACTCTCTAGTTGTTCCTTAATTGTCAATTTCGTCGTTGAAGATTGTATTGGGTTGGAAAATATTGAGTTGCTTAGGGTATGTTTGGTACGAAAAAAACATTTTCCTCGTCAATTTATTTTCCCTATCAATATTTTTCAAAACTCCTTCTCAACCTATTCCTTACTTTCACTCACCCGCCCACACTCACCGCCAACCCTCACCCCGCAAAAAAATACTTTTTTTAAAAAAAAATTCTATTTTTTTCTATACCCCTCCCTACCCTCACCCTTGCCCCCAATCACGCACAATAATTTCTTTTTATTTTTACTTTTTTTGTAATTTTCAAATTTTTGTTCTTTTTTTCTGCACCCCTGCCCCCGGTAAAAAAATATTTTTTAAATATATTTTCAGTTTTACTTTTTTCATCTTTTGGTTTACAGGTTCAAAATTTTACAAGTTCCAAAGTTATGAGTTCGGAGGTTTATGTGTTTCGAAGTTTACGAGTTCGAAATTTCGCGATCTCGAAAGTTTTGTGGTTAAGAAGTTTATGAAATTTGTGGGTTCGGAAAGTTGTTGGTTCGAAAGTTTATGGCTTCATGTTTATTGTATAAAAATTATTTATGAATACACTTAATAAAATATTTTCCTTGATTTGCTTAGCAAACACCGGAAAATGAATAAGATTACTACTTGTTTTTCAAAAAAATATTTTCTTGAAAAACATTTTCCACGGAAAACATACCAAACACACCCTTAGTCTTCAAAAGATAAGGTCAGCTTTCATTAGTACAAAGAGAAACCAACATGTTAAAATCCACTCACCAACTCTCCAACATTTGGTTTGTATTGGTGCTTTGAAAGATTCCCCTACGTTAGATATTGCTGAATGTCCGAATCTTAAATCTTTAGGGCTATCAATTATGAGGATATATGATGGATTTCTCGAGCACCTTAATTCAAGATCTCAATTCCTTGAGAGTTTGATATTAGTTCACATTTCCAATAGGTTAGAAATGTTTAATATTTGCGTAATTAAGTCAATCCTTAAGGGTCTTGAATATTCAGGATTGTAAGAGCATAGGGGAGATTGATGCTCCAGGTTTGGTATCACTTGATATAAAGGAGGTCAAGTTCCCGAGCTCAAAATTGCAAACGAGCCAAGCCAATTGCAACACTCAAAAGTTGTTCTGCATTGCTCTGATAATTTAAATGCTGCATGGTTTTGTAAGTTGAGGAAATTTTTGTCAAACTCGACCTCTCGGTCTCAAGTTTCACTTTATTTTTCTAAATGCAATGAGATCGACAGAAAAGATTTGGAACTGGACCATAGAGTTGCTACCCCTCAAGTGGATGTTTTAGAAGTAGAAATAATGTCGTCTATATTGTACCTAACTTTCGTAGATGCTTTGCTTTGGAGTTGTCATCCTAGGAGACTCATCGTAGCATCAACTAGAAAAGTGATTATCATTGATCGTTTAATGTATTTGAAGAATTCGAGTAATTCTACTTCTCATGGAAGCAAGCCTTGGCATAGCCAATTAAGACAAGTAAAAGCTTACAAATTTGATTCAGAGAACCAAAACTGGCATCCTGTGGAGCTCACAAGTGGAAAGCTGGCAACAATGGCCTCTAGTGAGATGGAGAAATATTGTTTTTTATTAGATTGGTGATGCTGTCTATTCTATTGGAAATTGAGTGCACTTATTTATTTTTAAATTTTTATTTTACAAGAAAGATTATGGATACTTAAGAACTCAGCTATAAGTTCTCCCATTTATTGTTTCTTAATAATAGCCTTTTCCCAAATGTGATAAAGTAGGAAATGTCAAGGCACAAGGACACTATGTTTGGTGTTTGGTTTCTCTGTAGTTCATGGGAATTGCTGTACATCTTTTTTGTTTTTTGACTTATGTTCAATAGATGACTTTGCACTTCTTTTTTGACAAACGTGATGTCCGAGGTCAGTTTGCATACAACTCGACTAATTTCACGAGATACTTGCTATTTTCCATCAGTAATGTGTACCAGGTAACTTTAACCACTAAGGCATGGACAGATGAAAAGAAATCACCTGGAGTAGTAGCAACTGATGAATCTGAGACCCCATGATCTTAACCTACTTTATTGACCACAAGGCCACACCCTTGAGTGCCATGAATTGGTAATAGATTCCTGAGCTTTAATGTTTTTCTCTTGTGTCTATGTTCTCAATTTCCTGTTCAATGAAAAGTTCATTTTCTACAGTTTGATCGACGATCATCATTTTCAAGAATTCGTTTTCTAAAATTTTATTTGATAATAAGTCACATTTTTTGAATATACCTCTATAGTTTTTAAAATAGGGGCTTTTTCTTTCCTATACCATATATGAAATCTTATTACTAAATATGTTCATTATTTGTTAATTACCCGCACTGTTAATACTATTTCTACAAATTAAATACAAATCGTCAATTAGCATATTTAATGGCAGCAATTTGCCCTTTTTCTGGGGCGAAAATCTTGGAATAAAATCTTCCACGTGATATTGTCGACATTAATTTTCAAAATCGTAACGGAAGGCAAATCTTAATCACCAAAAATTACTCTGAAAACTACAATTCAAAAATTCAAATAGAACAAAAGTGATCGATCAACATCAACTATACAAACTATATCTTTCACAGACTGAATTCAAATTGTAGAATTCAAACATTCTGTGAAACCCCACGTGTTATTTTTCTCTCTTCTCTTACGTAAAATACGTAACGTGGCATGGTTATATAAGGTATATATGATTGCGTATAGCACATTGGGAGAATAAGACTGAAAATGTGTAGTAATATCAAAGAAACAAAACTAAAGCTTTAGGTCAAAGGAATCCCTTAAATAAAGGTTTGTGGCTAAAGAAATGACTCGGGTGGCACCCCGCACGTTCGAAAAGTTTAAGTTAACTTGCACCTGTGGGATAAGACTAAGAGTGTCTAATATGCTAAGAATAATGTGTTATGAGGTATTATAATATCACACAGGTCACATGTTAATTTTTGGAGTCAAGCAAGTTGCGAAATAAAGGTCGGCAAAAGTTATCGTAAATTTCTCTAATAAATTTTCTAAACTTTGGGTCAAATGTATCAGATAATTTCTCCCAATATATAAATAGTTATAAGACCCACAACCTACCGAATCGAAGGTCTACGAGTCTAGTTCGCAACCAAAAAAATCTCACATCAAACCGACATCGAAGTAAACAGTTATGACTATTTTACCACAGACTATCCGGGCTGAAACCGGGTCGTGAGCCGGGTCGGGTCAAACAAGTAGTATAAGTCGGAAAATCCGACTTTTAAGATCCAAAAATATTTCACCTTCGTCCCAAAACAGTGAGAAAGCTGAAGAGAGGGTTCCATGGTGGTCTTGAGTGATTAAGGTACGTTTTTGAAGATTTCTATCATTAAAGTTTGCCCCCGTGCCTAGAAACCTAATCTCTACGCTTTGCAATCGTTTCCCCCTTCTA
>ML284272.1:4132-64704 GCA_005239495.1 Nicotiana undulata
GCCGTGCCCCCCCCCCCCCCCCCCCCCCAATTTTTTATTCTAGCGATCCCCTTTCCCCCTATTTTTAACGAAAAAAGCTCGGTTGGAGCCCATCGATCCCACAAAAAGTATAGTTTCTCGGTATTGTAGTAAGCTAACATCGTATCTAAGGCGTTATCGTGTAGTGAGTTGCTCGTTTCGGCTCCAAATCAACAAATATTCAACTTTCAAAAAAATTAAAATCGAGATATATTCACACTTATTTTTTTAAATTAAAACTCATGTACAAAAAATGCCTATTAGTTATTTTTTATTGTGTTCTATGTTATTTCGTGATTATCTTGCGATTTAATTAATTTGTTGTTTTCTATCCAGATTATATTAGTAGTAAAATAGAGAAATTGTATTTATGAATTATTAATGTTTTTAGTTGTTATAAAAAATGGTAATTAGTTATTTTTTTATTGTGGTATATGTATTTTTGCGATTGTTTTGTGATTAAATCAATTTGTTATTTTTTATCCGGATTAGATTATTTATGTGCTAAAAGATTAGTAAAGTAGATAAATTATTATTTTAGGAATAATTAATCTTATTTAGATGTTATTGTTGTACATAAATTAATATGTAACTTTAATGTTGTTTAGTTCCTTGTAGTGTTATGTTGTACTTGTAATTTTAATGTAGTGCCCGTAATTATAATGTAGTGTCATTTAGCATAGTAAAATGTAGTGTTATTTTGCGTAGTATCTTTGTAGTTATTGAAACTAATCATTTAATTATCTGTTAACCCTAAAATATCTGAAAAAGATGATAATTCAACCACAAACTCGCTCGAATTGTAGTCAACAAACGTAAGAAAATAACATTAAAAAACAACAATATTTGTCAAACTAATTATTTTATATGAATATTTAATAATTAAAGCATAGTTATGAAAATTATTTATTTATTTCTATTATACACAAAAATAAGTGACTAAGAAAACAAACATATATAACAATAAACTAACATATAAAATAGTAAACTAGCATATAAAATAATAAGCTAACATATAAAATGATAAACCAACATATAAAATAATAAATTAACATATAAAATTATAATATAGAAAATGTATCAACCTAAATAACAATATAGTAAAAATATCGAATGAATTTTAATATTAAATATATTGCAATATATTTAAAGATGTTAAGAAATTAAAAGAAAAATACTTTAATTAATATTGTTCAATTTAAAGTCATCATCATGGAGGTTCCGTCAGTGCATCGCTAGAGCTATTGTTGCTACAGGCCGAGCATAAGTCTTCATACATATGGGATGTGTAGAGTTTGTCCCAGACATTTTGCGCCAGACGTATAGACGATATGTGGGAGTTCATTATAGACCACCCACTCCATCCCCTTCAGGATACGGGTTTCTAAAGGATCATAGAGATCGGCCGGTTGTAGTTCGACTGGGCGTTGATGACGGCTATGTTAGAGTTGTGGCTACCAGAGACGCACACATTTCATCAACCCATTGGCGAGGCTACCATCACGCTTGAGGATGTGGAGGTTCTTTTTGGTCTGCCCGGTTGATGGACTACCTGTATCTTACCCGCATGCTCTTAGAGAATATACGGGATTGCATTACCTGCAGATGTTGCAGTTGCTCATCGATTTCCAGCCAACGGAGGGGACTAGATTGAGTGGGGCCAGTGGTTTGCAGTTATCGCCCGTCCGACATCATCTGGAGGCGATGGATGCGGACATTGCGAATGAATCATAGGCAAAGGTTATCGATCGGTACACGAGATTGTTGATGCTGCTGATGATTGATGGTGTATTGTTCCCGAACACTTTGGGAAACCTAGTAAGCTTGATATTTCTTCATCATCTTGAGCTGCTAGATGATTTACCTAGTTACAGTTGGGGTACACGTATGTTAGTAATTTATATTTCATATACTAAAATATCTTATTATTCTGTAGGTTACTGCTAGAGTGATGGACGCTTCTACCGAGTATGCCAGCCTTAACGGCGATCATGCTACAATGCATCCTCCGATAAAGAGGCAACGTGATGAGGATGATCCTGAAAACGTAGCCGGGCGGGATGAGATGCGCCTCAGGCCAGCCAATACTTTAAAGCATACAGGTTGAGGGACACATTGATATTTGTTATTATCTGTATATATGACATTAAATATATAATAGCAATATTATTTATGTTTTACTTAATTTACGCATGTGTTTTTATCTCTCGCGTTATTTATTAGTTTAATACTACAACACAAAAAAATGGCAACTTAACATAATTTAAATTTGGTACAATTAATGATAATACATGACACGTAAAACATAAAGATAAAATACTAAACTCAACACATCCATGTGTTTTTTAGTCATTGTCGCTCATTATTCTGTGTTTCAACCACTTAAATTTCTCTTTCAACCTATTGTTTTCTTCTTCTGCCTCTTTTATCTTTTCTTTCACTGCCGCAAGTTGTTGTTGTACTTTAAAGATCTGGAGTTCATATTCACCGGTCATATTCCAAACATAGTGCAAACATGATTTGTAGTATTATTGGTTAATGGGCTCATCATACCTATTCTTGAAATCCACATTGATTTTCGTCCTACCAATGGGGATTATAATACAACACTATTAATTAACATGTTATATAAAAAATATTAACAAACGTTTTTTCCAAAATAATAATTTACAAGTTGTTGATACATCCAGCGTCTGCGCCCCAGATTGTAATTTGACCAACTTGGCTTCAATGCACATTTACCACAATAACACCTTGGTACGTTATTGCATCCAGACATTTCGTAATGCAAGAAAAACAAAAAATTAATGGAAAGTTTTTCTATTTGTTTCGTTAAGCGCAAATAATAACTAAAATGCGCTAGGATTTTATATGAAGCGAATACACATAACTCATAGTGGCCATGTTTCGCATGATAATGATTCTTTAGGGTACAAGACAACTTTTCCAAAACTGCATCCTTTTCAGGTCGACAAGACAATACACATAACGCATATTGGTGGCGTGCTATGTTCCGCGTGATAATGATTCTTTAGGGTACAAGACCAGTTTTCCAGAACGACAGCTTTTTCAGTTCGACAAGACAATACACATAACGCATATTGGTGGCGCGTTATGTTGCGCGTGATAAAGATTCTTTAGGGTACAAGACTAGTTTTCCAAAACGACAACTTTTTCAGGTCGACAAGACAATACACATAACGCATATTGGTGTCACGCTATGTTTCGCGTGATAAAGATTCTTTAGGGTACAAGACAACTTTTCCAGAATGACAACTTTTGTAGGTTGGCAAGACAATACACATAACGTATATTGGTGGTGTATGATTCTCTAGGGTATACGACAACTTCTTAAACTCTACCAAGAGATCTGTATTCAAAGACCATTTGAAGAAACATTACAACATCGATTTCAAAAATGCCACTAACATTTAATAAGTGGTTCAAGAAGAGGCAAAAAGGTGGAGGTTGTTCAACAAATCCCCATGGAACACGTCTTAACACTATCGATCCCTACCTTGAAAAACATATGCTAGGTTGCTACATTGATTTGGTTGATGACAAGTGGTATGGTGTTTTACGTCCCTTGGAAAATAGGTCTATCAATATACACACTAATCTCAAAGTTGCAGGGCACATTATTGAGGGTGAAGCGCATTCTACAAAGCCCGAAGGTATGCGATATGCGAATTTGGAGCGAAAAACTACAATGTGTTCCCCTTTACTCAAAACAATGTGATTTTGAAGTACTATGTTGCTGGCATGGGGTTTGTTGTGCCGCAAGCACTATCTGCAACCTTCCAAACAAACACACACTAAGATGTACCATAAGTGATTCAACATTTGATGAAGGAAATTCTAGAGATGGAAAAGGCACTAGCTGTTCACATGCAATGGATGATCTAAAATTCCAGGAGGAATGTCGGATCAGTATTGGGATTTATTAGAAAATGAAAAATTGCATAGAGACGATGATTATCCTCTTTTCCCAAAAGATGTCGAGTGGGAGGGACTACCTAAGTTCCTACCACAGACGTTGGACGTAGGAGTACCATATTATAGTAGAAATCAAGCAAGTTTTCTTATTGATGATAGCGATGAAATACGACAAATGTGTGTCAATGTAACAACCCGACTAGTCGTTTCGAGAGTTATAGCCTCGTTTCCCTCATTTATGCTTCTTTTTGTGTTATTCGGCTATAATATTGTATTATACCAGGTTAGTAGGTTCAGGCACAGAGTGGTTTCGAAGTGAATTGAGACACTTAGTCTCTTTGAGATAAGCTTAAGTTAGAAAAGTCACCGGTTGTTGACTTATGTGTAAACGATCTCGGATTTGAATTTTGATATTTTTGTTAGATCCGTTAGGTAATTCTTTTATTTAGGAGCGCGTTCGGAATGTGATTTGGAGGTCCGTCGTGGAATTAGGCTTGAATTGGCAAAAGTTAGAAATTTGGCAATTTTGGTCGGTAGTGGAAAATTTGATATTTGGGTCATAATGGATTTTCGGAAGTTGGAGTAGGTTCGTTGTGTTATTTTGGAAATGTGTGTAAAATTTGAGTCCATTCGGACATGGTTTGGTAGGTTTCGGCGTCGTTTGCGAAATTTAGAAATTTAGAAGTTCTTAGGCTTGAATCCGAGGGTAAGTTGGTGTTTTGATGTTGTTTTGAGTGATTCGAAGATTCGACTAGGTTCGTATGGGGTTATATGACTTGTTGGAATGTTTGGTTAAGGTACCTAGGGGCTCGGGGTGATTTCGGATGGCTGACGGGAAGTTCGGAAGTCGGAAATGCAGCTGATCGGCTGCTGGTTCTGGTGTCTTTTGCACCTGCGTAGTGGGAGACACAAGTGCGAGCCCACATAAGAGACTAAGGTGCTGCAGATGCGGCCACATGGGAATTGAGCAGGAGGCGCAGGTGCGAAGTGTTTTTCGCACCTGCAAGAGTCGCAGATGCGGGCAGGCAAACGTAGGTACGAGAGGGGATGCGCAGGTGCGAGGTCGTTTCCGCATCTGCGATGATCGCAGATGCGGTCGTGAGGCGCAGATGCGGTCCCAGGGATTTAAGTGATTTTCCGCAAATGCGGAGGTTTTGCGCAAAAGCGGCACCGAAGGTGCACATTCTGAGCCGCAAGTGCGAAAAACCTGGGCAGAACTTATAAATAGAAGACTTCGCGAATTTTTGCTCATTTCCACCATTTTCAAGTCGGACCTTGGAGCTTTTTGGGTGATTTTTGAAGGGGATTCATGGGTTTTTCAGTGAGGTAAGTTGCTTGAGCTCTAATACACCTAGCTATGGTGTTTTTCCATTGTTTTCTCATCTAATTAGTGGGATTTAGGAGTGAAAATAGGGGATTAGGGCTTGGGATTTTGGAGAGTGTAACTTGGGGATTTGAGGGACCAAATGATGTCGTATTTTGATAAATTTCTTATGGCTAGACTTGTGAGTGAATGGTCTTTTGAATTTTGTGACTTTTGTCGGATTTAGAGACATGGGCCCGGGGGCCGGGTTTGAGTGAATTTCGGGATTTGGCCTATAATGTGATACTTTTCTTGTGGAATTTATCCCTTAGCCTAAATTGATTGTGTTATATTACTTGTGTCTAGATTCGAGCAAGGGCATCCCAGAGTAGGATTTTGGCTTGGTTTGAGGTAAGTAACACTTCCAAACTTGGTTATGAGGGTTCGAAACCTTGCCCTATGTGTTATGTGATTAGTATTGAGGTGACGCACATGCCAAGTAACGGGCGTGCGGGCGTGCTCTATGAGAATTATGGCCTACATGATTCCATGGAACCGTTTAGTGACTCTATCCTATTAATATCCATGTTCCCATCATGTGATGAAGTAGTTGAGCTGTAAACCATGCTATATATCATGTTTAGGCCGGTATTGTTGGGACCCTTAGCGGTCGTTTATTGCTGTTATCTCATTAGTTTCATTTAATATTCCATACTCAGTCATGATCATGCATCTTATATCATATCTTAGTCTTAGTTATTTATTGATTCATCATATCATTTTTCCGGGTTGTTTTCATGACATTGTGAGCCCGTGGTGAGACTAGAGAGGTTGATGACTGAGTGAGGCCGAGAGCCTGTTATGAGTGACAATTATGGGATCGGGCTGCACGCCGCAGCGATTATATTGATGATTATGATAGCGCTTGTGCTGTAGGATCCCCTCCAAAGTCTGTAACATACCCCTAGTGAGCGCGGATGATATTATTGATGGATGGATTTCCCTGGACATGGATTTGTCCGAAGTACTTGATACTTGGAGATGGATTTCTCCACCGGGCTGGATTGCCCTTTTGTCCTCGGTACTGGGTGATTTTTAGTTAGTGTTGTATATATATTCCGGGATGGATTTCCCTAGGCCGAATTTCCATATACAGTACCGAGTGGTTGAGCACTTGAGTGGGAGCATGTGGTGCATTTCATACAGTCTGTGCATTAGCATGTAGAGGATACTGAGTTATATAGCATGCACAGTTCAAATCTGCATTTACTTTACTGTATTACAATGTATATTTGACTTGAAAGCATGCGTATGATTCTGCACATTTAGTTCTGTTATATCTGTTGAGGTTGAGTCATCACTGTATTCAGTCCATAGTTTGGACTTGTTACTTACTGAGTTGGTGTACTCACGTTACTCCATGCACCTTGTGTGCAGATCCAGGCATTTCTGGGCACGGAAGCGACTGCTTATTTTTTGCATTGGAGTCAGGGACTATTGAGGTAGCTGCATGACGTTCGCGGTACCTCGATCTTCTCTTTCTTAACTTATTGTACTTTGATGTTTAATTCTATAGACATTTTGTGGACTATTCCAGCTAGTGACACCCTGATTATTGGGACAATTGTGTCGTATTTTGGGTAACTTTGTGTTTAAATGGGCTTTCATTTATGTTAAACCTTTCCGTTGTTAAATTTAAAAGGTGTTTTACTGAAATGAAGGAAAACTGTTGGATTTAGGCGCTCCTAGTTTCACAATAGGCACTATCACGACCAGGTAGGTTTTTGGGTCGTGGCAAGTTGGTATCAATGCCTAGGTTACATAGGTCTTACGAGTCATGAACGGGTTTAGTAGAGTCTTGCGGATCAGTATGGAGACGTCTGTACTTATCTTCGATAGGCTGTAGAACCTTTAGGAAAATCTCACATTCTTGAATTCTTGTCGTGCAAATTTGTTGATTCTAGTAACTAAACTTCTGTTGTTTCATTCTCTCACAGATGGTGATGACTCGCACTACCGGACAGGGTGATTAGCCATAGGCCAGGGCCACAAGAGGTCGAGGACGTGGTAGGGGTAGAGGTGCAGCCCGCGCAGTACCTGCAGACCCTCCAATTGCTCCAGACCAAGTCCTAGTCGCAGATGTCCTAGTGGGACCAGCTCAGGCATTACCTGTGCCTATTTTGATTCCTGTCCTTCAGGAGGCCCTAGCTCAGATCGTGTCAGTATGTACTGGCCTTGCTCAGGCGGTCTCTATTTCTACGGTTGAAACCACTTCTCAGTCCAGGGGAGGCACTCAGACTCCCGTCGCTCGCACACCTAAGCAGGTTGTTTAGGGACTCCAGACACCGAGGGTACCAATAGCCCAGCCGATTGCAGCTGCTCAGGACTATGTGGTTCTTGTTATGCCTTAGGATAAGCAGCGTAGATTGGAGAGGTTGTGGAGACTCCAACCTCCATCGTTTAGGGGTGCAGAGGGTAAGGATACACAGGGTTTCTTGGATAAGTATCAGAGGATGCCCCGTAATACAGGCATTTTGGATACTAGTGGGGTCCCATTAACTACCTTCCAGTTCTTTGGGGCTGCATTCAGTTGGTGGAAGGCTTACAAGAGGCGTCGGCCGGTTGGTGCAACACCCCTACCTAGCATATCTTTCTGGGGAAGTTTGTGCCTCAGTCCCCCAGAGAGGGGTTGTGCAGGCAGTTTGAGCAACTTCGTCAGGGTGATATATCCGTGACACAGTATGAGCTACGAGTCTCACAGTTGGCCCGTCGTTCTATCTGGTTGGTTCCCACAGAACGATAGAGGATCATGAGGTTTATAGATGACCTCACTTTCTAGCTTCGACTACTTATGACCAGAGATAGAGTGTTTGGTGCTACTTTTGATGTGGTTGTCGACATTGCTTGGTAAATTGAGATGGTTCGCGGTCAGGAGAAGGTTGAGAGGGAGGCGAGGAGGCCTCGTGGACATGGTGGATTTAGTGGTACTCCTTCTAGGATCCAGTTCCAGTGCAGTAGAGATCGTCCTTTCAGGCATGCTCAGACAGCTTACCCTGTTCACCGGGGTGCATCATCCGGTCATGGACCTCATGGTTATCAACAGGGGAAAAAATCATTCGGTACACTGCCAACTCAGAGTTCGTCTCATGCACCGTCAACTCAGGGTTCATATGTGTCAAGACCTTATAGTGGTTATTCCAGTGCTCGGGGCTCCCTTCAGTCCCTAGTGGTTGGTAGAGGTTGCTTCGAGTGTGGGGATTTGGGTCCTATCAAGAGGTTTTGTCCCCGCCTGATGGAAGGTTCATCTCACCATAGGAGTCTGCCTTCGACTTTAGCATCGGTTTCTCCACCTCCCGCCCAACCATCTAGGGGTGGAGCTCAGTCAGCTAGGGGCCGCCCGAGAGGAGGAGGCCGATTAGGGAGTGGCCAGACCCGTTTCTATGCCCTCCCTGCTAGACCAGATGCTATTGCTTCAGATGTTGTGATTACAGGTATTGTCTTAATTTGTCACCGAGATGCCTCTGTGTTATTTTACCATGGTTCCACGTATTCATATGTTTCCTTATATTTCGCTCATTTTCTGGATATGCCACATGAGTCTTTAGTTTTATCTTTTCATGTATCTACTCTTGTGGGAGATACTATTGTTGTGGACCGCATATATCGGTCATGTGTGGTGACTATTTGTGGTCTAGAGACCCGAGTGGACCTTTTGCTGCTTAATATGGTTGACTTCGATGTGATATTGGCTATGGATTGGTTATCTCCATTCCATGCTGTTTTAGATTGTCACGTTAAGACCGTGACGTTGGCAGTACCGGGATTCCCAAGGGTTGAGTGGAGTGGTTTTGTAGACTATGTACCTAGTAGGATGATTTCATATTTGAAGGCTCAGTGTATGGTTGAGAAGGGCTGTCTATCCTATTTGGCTTTTGTGAAGGATGTTAGTGCAGAGACTCTTACCATTGATTTTGTTCCGGTGGTACGTGATTTTTCGAATGTATTTCCTACAGACCTGCCGAGTATGCTGATAACTAGGGATTTGTACCTATTACTTACTCTCGTTTTCTTAAGTTTTGAGGCAAAATTGCATTAAGATACTCCCGAAATTTAAAGCAAAGTGTTTAAATTGTAGGATTTGAGTTGAATTGAAGAGAATGACTAAAGATAACTCAAACAGGAGCAAAACTTGCACATCCCAGGAACCCAGTAAAAGCTCTGACAGCGCTATTATACCGTTGCAACGGAAGCCACTTCACTGTAGTGGAATTCTGTTTGTTGCCCCGGTCCAAACTTCAGAGAGTGGGGTTTTGGGACCATTTTGAGCCACTGTCCACACCATTATTCCACTGCAGCGCTGTCCTCACCGCTGCAGCATTCAACAATCCACTGGGAGCGGAATTCAAAGATCAAAGAGTTGCCAACATGGGGTTTTCACAATAGCGCGGTCGATGGTTAAATTCCGCTGCCGGGCTTTCAGGTTCCGCTGTAGCGTTTCAATTTTCCGTTGGGAGCGGAATGAAGATTCAGAGAGGAAGACAAATCCCAGAATGCGCTAGCGCTTATTATTCCGCGTCAGCAAAAGTCATTCCGCTGGGGCGTCCAGAATTCCGCTAGGAGCGAAATCTCTGTAGGGGCAATTTTGTCCAGTATTTTCAACCTTATATAAATACTACTTTTTCTCATATTTAGGTTATCAGACATTGTAGGGAGCTCGTGAATAGTGCCTTTTACTGTTTTGAGTAATTTTAGTTTAGATTCTACCATTATTCTTAGATTTTATCTTTGTAATCAACCTTTATGGTTTTAATTTCATCTTCTATCTTAATTTCTTCTATGAAAATGAGTAGCTAGACCCATAAGCTAGGGTTGTGACCCAACCCTAGTGTGGATAACTAATGGGTCTTCTATTTTAGGATGAATTTGTGATTGGGTGTTTGATTTTTAGTCTATTTCATGCTTGATTAACTGAATTAGTGGTTGCAAACACCAATTCATGCCTTGCTGACTAGGGTTACTCTTGAGAAAGATGACCCAAGTCTAGGTAAATTAGGCTAACAAGGAATTGGGGTGAATTCAAGAGATTGATAGACCCAATTAAAGGGTAGAGACTAGAGATAGTGATACCCGACTTGAGCCATTTCATTTGCTTTGTTGAAACACCCAATTGGGCTTGAGAAAGCCAATTGGGGCAACGTCACCCAAGCTACCGAGAGGTATTGGGTGAGTAATTTAGTATGAGGTTATGTTATAAGCCCATGATTCACAAATCTATCCTAGATTTTAAACCTCGTTAGATACTCACCCAGGAGTAAGTTGCAACCCTAGTGCCTTTAAACATTTGATAAAAATCTCACAAAAACATTGTAGTTAGTTTAACAATAGTGATCTCTAGAACTAAACTTATTATAGATACAAAACCAATTATGTTTAGAAGAGCAATTAAGAACAAAAAACACTACTAAATCGTATAGGAACTCAACTCCCATTGCATAACTCCCTGTGGATATCGATCCCGACCCTGTCGGGTAAAAGTTGCTTCGACCTTGCCTTACTACTTAATAGTTGTATAGGTAAGGCGTAGATCACTTTTTGGCGCCGTTGCCGGGGAGTTAGAATGGTGTTGACTATCTATTCGATTAGTTGTGTAGATTATTTTTCTTTCCTTTTATTTTTTTAACTTGTGTGTTTAAATCACTACAGGTACTTATGGCTGATCCTCTGGCAAATATTATACCGGGGGAGGAGGTAGATGATAACGGGGAAGATGAGTTGCATCAACTACCTCCAGCTCAGAGACGGGGCCGACATGTCAATGTCAATGGTAATATTCCAGACCCTCCCTCACCTCCTCCAAGAGTAGCTCCTCGAGTGCTTCTGAACGAGGGGTATTCCAGTGCAATTGTCCCACCCAGAATCAGGGCGGGCAGCTTTCAAATCACTAATGCCATGTTGACACTTTTGGAGCAGCGAGGATATTTCACGGGTGCTCCCCATCTGAATGCCTACAAGCACTTAAACGGCTATGTGGACACATGCTGGGGGAGCGAGAAAACCAATGTGTCGGAGGATGCCTTGAGGCTCAGGTTATTTCCTTTCTCTCTCCGGAAGGCACTAGATTGGCTTGAACGACTCCCCAATCATTCTATCTCTACATGGGATGAGTTGGCGGATAAGTTCATTGCCAAGTTTTTCTCCCCCGGACACATGGCAGCTTTGCGAGATGAGATATTGGCATTCAAGCAAGAGCCAAATGAGCCCCTTCACGAGATTTGGGAGCGCTACAGAACTATGGTCAAAGAATGACTTAATAATGACATGACCGAGGCCATGATACAACAAACATTCTATCGAGGCATTAATACGACCAATCAATGTGTGGTCAGCAAACTAGCTGGGGGCAAATTCATGAAGCTATCTTACAATGAGGCATGCAACATTATGGATGAAATGGCTGATACTTCTTCAGCATGGCAAAGTCGGGCTAATGTGCCCCAGGGTGATCCAAGTGTGATAAATCTCCATAAAGAGCTTCAGGACCATGGACATGCCATTGCCGAGCTTACCACTATCATGAATCAACTTGCTAAGGCGCAACTTCAACAAATACAAGGGCCAAAGAAAGTGCGTTCTATGGAAGGGGTAAATCATTTGGTTAACAAGCGAATGACTCGTGGAAATCAAATGCAAAACATCAATGACCAATGCGAGCAAGGAGTGAGTGAGTATAATCATGAGGATTCCTATGATGAGCAAAATGAAGGTGTGATGTATGCCAATAATTTTCAAGGGCAAAGGAACAATTCTTCTAACAAAAATTGGAACAATCAAAGGCAAGGTAATTGGAATAACAATAACAACTCAAGCAACAAGGGGAACAACAATCAACAATGGGGAGGCAACAACAACAATTGGAATGGGAACAATAATAGCTATTGGGGTGGAAATGGTAATCGGGGGTCGGGATTTCAAAGGCCCCCATGTACCAACAACCCAACAATCCACCCCCGTATCAATCCCAAGGTCAGAGTTCATCAAGCAATGATATGGGCCGTATCGAGCAAATGTTTAAACAAATGATGGAGCGGAATGCGGATTCGGATGCTCAAATTACCTCCCACACTACCTCAATCCATAATCTTGAGGTCCAAATGGGACAAATATCACAAGCCTTGAACACTCACCCGAAGGGGGCACTACCTAGTGACACGATGGTGAACCCCAAGGGTGGGAACAATAATAACAATACCAGACATGCAATGGCGGTGACCACCGGGAGTGGTTGAGGTGGTGAGGCTAGTTCTTCAAAGAAAAAGAGGGTTTTTAGTGATGATGATGCTTTGCAACAAGATGAGGTTCCTATTGAGGTTGAACATGTGGTTGAAGAACCGGTGAATAGTGAAGTGAGGATTGAGACAATGAGGAGGAAACACAAAATGATGTGAACCCGTCTAGGGAACACGTAATTAACATACACGAGCCGGTTGTGACAAAAGGCAAGGCTCCATTTCCTAGACCTCCTCCTCCTTATCCTCAAAGATTGGCTAAGCAGAAGACTGAGAATCAATTCAAGAAGTTCATAGATATGATGAAGCGTTTGTCCATCAACGTACCATTAGTTGAGGCTCTGGAACAAATGCCCGGGTACGCCAAGTTTATGAATGACTCGGTCACAAAGAAAAGATCCATGGAGTGAGAGACAATCAAGATGACCCACCAAGTGAGTGCAATTGTGCACTCTATGGCACCCAAACTAGAGGATCCCGGAGCATTCACTATTCCTTGCACTATTGGTAGTGCGGACTTTGCCAAGGCATTATGCGACTTGGGTGCTAGTATCAATTTGATGCCTTATTATGTCTTTAAAACCTTGGGAATCGGCCAACCTAGAGATATTTCTATGCGACTTCAAATGGTGGATCGAACTATGAAGCGACCCTTAGGAATCATTGACGATGTTTTGGTGCGGGTCAACAAATTCATCTTGCCCGTGGATTTTTTGATATTGGATTGTGAGGTCTATTATGAAGTACCAATTATCTTGGGTAGACCTTTCCTAGCAACGGGGAAGGCCTTGGTAGATGTGGAGGCCGGTGAGCTCACCTTCCGGGTGGGTGATGAAAAGGTCGTTTTCCACATTTTCAAGTCTACGAGGCAACCAAATAGTATGGAGGTATGCTCTTTTGTGGATCTAGTTGCCGAGGTAATAATTGATGAAACAAGATCAATGATCAACATAGAGGATCCCATGGAAGCGGTCTTATTGAATCATTAAGATGTGGTGACAGATGGCTTGATAGAGTGTACTAATGCATTGCAAGGCATGGTTTCTTATTCTTATGGACCTCGCAAGCTATCTTTGGATTTGGAAAATCGGAAAACTCCACCAAGAAAACCCTCAATCGAGGAGCCACCAACCATGGAGTTGAATCCTCTTCCACCACACCTCAGGTATGAGTTCTTGGGCCCTGCTTGTATTTTACCTGTTATACTTTCTTCTTTCCTAACCCAATTGCAGGTAGATTTTACACTTGAAGTGCTCCAAAGGAGAAAGAAGGCCATATGTTGGACTCTAGCTGATATTCGGGGCATAAGCCCTGCCTTCTGTGTGCACAAAATAATTCTTGAAGATGATGCAAAGCCCTCCGTAGAACATAAACAGAGGTTGAATGAGGCAATGCAGGAGGTGGTCAAAAAGGAGATAATCAAGTGGCTCGATGCTAGGGTCATCTACCCAATCTCTGATTGTGCTTGGACGTCTCCAGTTCAGTGTGTTCCTAAAAAGGGTGGTATGATAGTGGTGTAGAATGAAAAGAATGAGCTTATTCCCACTCGGACTGTGACTGGTTGGAGAGTTTGTATAGATTACAGAAAACTGAACAAGGAGACCCGAAAGGATCACTTTCCTTTTCCATTTTTGGACCAGATACTTGACAGACTTGCTGGAAGGGCTATCTATTATTTCTTGGATGGTATTCAGGCTACAATCAGATACTTATAGCCCTAGAAGATTAGGAAAAGACAACCTTCACCTGTACCTACGGGACATTTTCTTTTTCAAGGATGCCATTAGGTTTGTGCAATGCACCCGCCACATTCCAGCGGTGCATGATGGCAATTTTCACGGATATGGCAGAAGATTTCTTGGAGGTGTTCATAGACGACTTCAATGTGGTCGGGGACTTATTTGAGGAGTGTTTGCAAAATCTTGATAAAGTTCTCGCCCGGTGTGAAGAAACCAACCTTGTCTTGAATTGGAAAAAATGCCATTTCATGGTCGAGGAGGGCATAGTCCTAGGCCATAAAATATCCAAAGATGGCATTGAAGTGGATAAAGCCAAGATCGAGGTTATCTCTAAGTTGCCTCCTCCAACTTCGGTGAAGGGAGTTCGTAGTTTCCTTGGGCATGCAGGATTTTACCGGAGATTCATTAAAGATTTTTCAAAAAAGGTAAACCCCCTATGCAAGCTGTTGGAGAAAGATGCCAAGTTCGAGTTCAATGAGGAATGTATGCAAGCCTTTGAGTTGTTGAAGCATAAGTTAACTACCACACCAATAATCACTGCGCCAAATCAGAGCTCCCCTTTTGAGCTCATGTGTGACTCAAGTGACGTGGCGGTGGGTGCGGTCTTGGTCCAACGGGTGAACAAAATTTTTCATCCCGTATATTATGGAAGCAAAACCATGAATTCCTCCCAAGTTAACTATACCGTCTTAGAAAAAGAGTTGGTTGCTATTGTATTTGCTATGGAAAAATTTAGGCCTTACCTCATGGGCGCCAAGGTGGTTGTGCACATCGATCATGTGGCGCTCCGGTACTTGATGACGAAGAAAGATTCCAAAGCTAGGGTTATGAGGTGGGTCCTATTTCTCCAAGAGTTTGATCTAGAAATTGTTGATAGAAAGGGGAGCGAAAATCAAGTTGCCGATCATCTATCCTGGTTGGAGGAGCAAGGAAGGCCAGTTTATGGCCTTGAGATCAATGATGCCTTCCGGATGAGAAACTTCTCTCGGTCTCTATGCAAGACATGCCATGGTTTGCGGACATTGCCAGCTTTCTAGTTACCGGTGTTGTCCCGTGTGAGCTCTCTTATAACCAACGGAAGAAGCTTAGACGGGACAACTTGGATTATTATTGGGATGAGCCGTATTTGTTCAAAATATGCAATGATTGATTCATTCGGCGATGTGTCCCCGAGGAAGAGCAAATGTCCATACTTGATTCTTTCCACTCCTCTCCCTACGGTGGTAATCACGGTGGGGCAATGACGACTTCAAAAGTTCTAAGTTGCGGGATTTATTGGCCTACTTTGTACAAAGATTCAAGCAAATTGGTGAAGAGGTGTGACGAATGTCAAAGAGCGGGCGGCATATCAAAGAAGGATGAAATGACCCTCACAACGATCCTTGAGGTTGATATATTTGATGTGTGGGGCATTGACTTCATGGGCCCTTTTGTCATCTCGTGTGGTAATACCTACATTCTCGTGGCTGTGGATTATGTCTCAAAATGGGTCGAGGCCATGGCTTTTCCCAATAATGAAGCCCGGAGTGTGGTTGGTTTTCTCAAGAAAAATATTTTCACACGATTTGGGACACCTCGGGCTATCATAAGTGACGGGGGATCTCATTTTTGTAATCGGGATTTTGATACGTTGCTTGCCAAGTATGGGGTAAATCACAAAGTGTCCAATCCTTACCACCCTCAATCTAGTGGGCAAGTTGAAGTCTCAAATCGGGAAATCAAGAACATTTTGTCCAAGACCGTGAATGCAAATAGGACCGATTGGTCAAGAAAGCTTGATGATGCACTTTGGGCATATAGGACTTCCTTCAAGACCCCGATTGGTATGTCACCGTACCAGTTGGTGTTTGGTAAGGCATGTCACCTACTGGTCGAGTTGGATCATAAGGCACTTTGGGCTTTGAAAAAGTTGAATTTGGATTAGGACACTGCTGCAAACCTTTGTGTTGATCACCTTAATGAGCTTGATGAGTTTAGATTCCATGCCTATCCAAGCTCTTCTTTGTATAAGGAGAAAATGAAGTATTTGCATGACAAGTATGCTAAGAACCGGAAATTCAAGTGGGGACTTGGTTTTACTCTTCAACTAAAGGCTTTATCTCTTTTCGGGCAAACTCAAATCAAAGTGGAGTGGTCCATTCGAGGTGGTGTTGGTTACACCCTTTGGTGCCCTTGATCTAAAAAATAAGAATGGTGAAAATTTTCGTGTGAATGGGTATCGGGTCAAACACTACTTGGGGAAATTTGAAGATAGCACGTGGTGGCTTTGTTGAAATTCACTTGATCATAGTAACTTGCGTCGTACCGCGACGTTAAATCAGGCTCTTCTTGGGAGGCAAACCAAGTGTTTTTTTTCTTTCTTTTTGTTTCTTCTTGTTAGAGTATACTTTTCTTGAACTAATCTATTTGTGAAGTTGGTGTAGGATTTGGTGGATGCAGTGCATGAACAAAGTCTGGAAAAATGGGCTACTTGTTCAAAACTGCTGCCGCGGTCACTATTTCGCGGTCAGCGGTTACAATACCGCTGCTGCGTAAAAATTCCACGGACGTGGTCTAGATGAGCCCATATACAGGCTCTCTGAAGTTTACCTACGCTGCAGCGAACAGAATTCCGCTGACAGCGGTTGGATTTTGCTGTAGCGGCAAAATTCCACTGACAGTGGTGAACGTTCATGCCCAGTTCTTCAAAATGGAAAAATGCACGGTCAACGGTAAAATTCCGCTACCGGGCTAGGTAAGTCGGTGGGGTCCCAGATTTCAAGTATAAATATTTAGGGACCCCCTTATTTTACCCTTTTCACTCATTTGCATCCCAATACACTGTTGTTACTACTCATTACATTCACTGTGCATCCAAGCTTCACTATTCTCACAACTTAACCTCCTACACCATCATCTAACAATGGTATGTTCATATTATTTGATTTTAGTTGTAGATTTTTTTCAACTTTGTGTGTGTTCTTCATAGTTTTCTTTTCTAATGTTGTAGTTATTAAAGCCCTAATTCTTGATCATGATTCACCAAAGGGTTATAAACAATGGGGTAGTGATTTCTTGTTGCCTAAGGGGATATAGGGTTCTCAATTCATGTATTTCAAGCCTAAATTTGTGTGAATGGTAAAACCCTAATTATTAACAACTACTGTCAGTGCGCTTTGATTTTGAATTCCGCTGCAATGGACCAAAAATCCGCTGACAGCGGAACCATATGAGGCCAATAGTTTTGACTGTTGAATTCCGCTGTAGCGGCCGAAATCCGCTGACAGCGGTGTGATTTCCGCTGCAGCGGACACTTTTTCCCTAACAGTGGTTAGCAACTTTAGAGAATAGGGGTGGTGTGATTCCCCTCCTTCTGCTGCAGCAACCAATTTTTCGCTGACAACGATGGCCCTTCTGCTGCAGTGGTTACTTTTCCACAGACAGCGGAAGTCTTTTTTAGCACTGTTATGTTCTTTGCAATACTGATGTCTGTGCTTTGATTGGGTACTTGTATACCATGTTTTAACAACCTTCATTGACATGTTTGCAGAAAATGGTTAGATCACGAGGTGGCACTGACGAGCAACCCGGGAGGGGTGATTCTTCTAGAGGTCGTGGCAAGAGAAAACAATAGGCAGCACCCCTAGGCCTGACAAAAGCTATTTGCAAGAAGAAAACATGAAAAAGGCCAACTCCCAACCCATCGGAATCCAGTGAATATGTCCCCTCCCGGGAGGCTTCAGAGGGGAACTGTGGTGCAGCCTTAGCATAGGCCTTGTCCCAACCTAGGCGGCTTGTCAATGAGCCTACCTCCTCATCTTCTTCTGACATCTTGGGTCTATCCAGTGACTCCTCACCCCCTCAGGATACCGGTGCAATAGCTCAGTCCACCGCACCTGCCTCTATCAACCTTGACAGTTTTGATGATACACCAGATGATGGTAGAGGTGGTGACACCCAAGTATAGGCAGGGGGACTACTCCAGACCAGAAATCCATCAGTGTGGCAAGATCGGTTTGTCTCTGAACCGACCTATCACAAATTTAGAGAGTGGTGTCCTCAGAGGTCACTTGCTCCGGAGAGGCCTTTCATTGATAGGGATCTTCTACCCCACAACCCGAATGTGAAAAAGCAATTTGAAGAAAGAGCGGGATGGAAGTTCTTCACTAGCACGGTCAAGGATGCAAATGAATATGTAGTGAAAGAGTTCTATGCCAATGTCTCCCACACAAAAAGGGGCACATGTCTTACCCAAGTTTGGAATAAGAAGATTTTGTACAGTGGTAGTGCATTCAACGACTATGCTGGTTTTGATAATGTAGATGAGACTCGCTACCAGGAGAAAGTGGACTTAGGGGATTTGGCTCGTCCATGGTTGGATTCGGTTATTGCTATCCCTGGGACTACTCCGACATGGTTGACTCCAGGGGACATTATTTACAGGAACACACTCAGCTTTGAAGCTAAGGCTTGGCGACATTTATGTGTAGCTGGATAGACCCCATCTTGCACGACAGTGACATGCCCTTCTCACTTGCTCTTATTGTGGGAGAAATTATGGATGGCATCCCGATCAATGTCGGGAATATCATGGCTAGGGGGATTGACAGGATAGTCCAGAAGCATGAGAGCTCTTATCCCTTTCCCAACTTCCTCACTATGTACTTTAAGGACATGGGAGTTGAGGGAAGGGACTTTGATGTCACGGTGAGGTCAAAGTCAGCATTCTTCTGGTACAGTCTGAAAGGTCCCGACAACCCCAAAGCCAAAGGAAAAGCCACCACCTATACTGCTCCTTGTACTTCTATTTCTGCTGAGCCTTCCGTTGCTGCCGAGGGTTCCACTGCTGCTGCCAACCCGGAGTCTTCCTCTGGTCCTACTGTTGCCGTTCCAGTCTCAGTACCTACATCGTCCACTTACCCTCAGACTGCTTTGAGGGTGTCTCAGACACTTGCTGGTATCAACAACAGGCTGCAGGTAGCTTCTTCTAAGCTCACTGCTCTTTCTACTATTGTTGCACCTCAGTCAGCTCCAACACAGATTCAGTTGTCTCCAACACTAGAAGAGACCTTGAGGAGCCTGGTTGATAACTAGAAGAAGATTATGGAGACCCTAGACAAGCATGGGAAGGAGATTCATTCTTTGGGAAAATTTGTGAAGAAATTGAAGAAGTATCAGGATGATATGAAGAAGAGTCAGGTGGAGATGCAGAAGACTCAAGATGATTTGAAGAAAGAGGTCGCGAAGCTCATAGCGGCGGGGGACATCCCCCTTGATTTATTGATAGGAGAGCCAACACCTATTGATCAGGCTGCACAGGTTTAAGAGCAGAAGTTTACCTCAGCCCCAGTTCGTAGAGGAGACATCGCAGACTGATGACATGGAGATCCAGCTGGAGGATCCAGAGGGAGAGGCCTCCTCACAGCCACAAGACCCTGCCCCAGCCACTGCCACTTTACCTTCTTCTACAGCTGACCCAAACCGTATGCAGACTGAGACATCATAGGGAGTTCTCTTTTACTCTCTCACCCCTTTCCCTTTTCTATATTTTTGTGCATTTAGCATTGAGGACAAAGATAATACTTATTGGAGGGTATTGAACCATGTCATTGCATAGTTTTGAAGATTGACAAAGGGTGACTAGTTGAACCAGGTCCATCAAGGCACACATATTGGAACTGAATAGCTGGAACATGAACCGTATATGCATAGGAGATATTTGTGATTGTGACTTATCAATGAACCAAGAGATTGTCTCCTAATGCGAAAAGGTTTCAAACTGATGAGAGAATAGAAGTTGATTTCAGCAAGGAGAAGTAACAAAGGAAGGAAGTTGAGTTTAATTCGAATTCTTTCTCCCAGGAAGAGTCGAACTAGAATTGATTGACAAACTCAACTACTGACTCTATAAATACTCGAAGTATTTCTACTGAAATGTTTTGGACACACAAGTACATAAGTGAATCAAGATCTGAAAGCAAAATTCCCAATTATTTGGCAAGCAGATTTATTGTGCGATACAAAGGCTACAGATCAGCTAGAAGAACCAGTTTCATTGTTGATGTATTGAGTCTAGTTTATTGTAGTAGGTGTTTCAATATTGTATCTTATCATCTTTCTTAGAAGCAAATTGTAACAGTTACACATTGTTCAAGTTAGAGTTAACTTGAAGCTTGTATAAATTAGCTAGTGGCTAGTTGATAAACAGGGATTAGAGTTAGTCGTAGGATTACAAAAGAGTTTATTTTGTAAGTCCGTTTGGCTTAGAGTTTTTAGTGAAGAGTTTGAGTAAATCCTACTGAGGAGTAGGTCGTGGTTTTTTCACCTTTTGAGCCAGGTGTTTTCCACGTAAAAATCTCTGTGTTTTACTTTACTGCTTTTATTATTCCGCACCAGTAGAAGTTGGACCACAAAGAAGAACCAGGTTCTTCTTGTGAGACAACACTCGAAAAATTGGGTACCACACATTTAACCTATATTCTTGTGTGGTATTGACGTCTAAAACATCAATTGGTATCAGAGCAGGTTATCCTTGAAAAGGCTAACACCTTGGAAAAGATCAAAATGAGTGCACCACCTGGGAACTGGGAAGTTCAATAAACTGCAAGGCCACCACTCTTCAATGACCAGTACTATGAAGAACAAGATGAAGGACCACCTGATTGGAGAAGACTATGAACTCTGGGACATAGTCACTGATGGACCTCTAGCGACATGAAGAAGACTGCTGAAGGTTTAGATGTACCAAAGACTAGGGCTGATTGCACTGCTGAAGATATGAAGAAATGGGAGAAGAATGCTAAGGTCAAGAAGTGGCTAGTTTGTGGACTAGGTCCAGATAAATACAACAGAATCCAAAGTTGCACCACAACCAAAGAAATCTAGGATACTGTACAAGTAGCCCATGAAGGAACACCTTAGATAAAGAGGTCTAGAGGTACTCTACTATAATATCAGTATGAAAACTTCACTATGAAAGAAGGAGAGACTATCCAAGAGATGTAGAAAAGGTTCACAACCTTGACCAATGAACTAAAGTCTCTTGCAAGAATCATTCTTGAAGAGGACAGAGTTGAGAAGATCCTGACAAGGGTCTTGCCAATTTCATGGGAAAGAAAAATCACTGCTATCCAGGAATCCAAGAATATGGCAACCCTGAGATTGGATAAGCTGATTGGAAACCTCACTGCCTATGAACTCAGAAGGTAGACAATGAATATGGATGGTCCAAAGAAGGAGAGGAGTCTAGCACTGAGAATAACTGATGGAGCAGATCTGGAGGAAGATGAGTTGGCCATGATTACCAAAGAGTTCAGAAACTTTTTCATGAGGAAGAAGGGTATCTCTAGAGGAGGAAACTACAACAAAGCAAAAGCTCTAGAAAGGCCAACCAACGAGGGATGCTACAAATGTGGTAAGACTGACCATCTCATCAAAAATTGGCCTCAGTGGGAAGTAGAATGGAAAAAGGAGAGATATGAAAGAAGGAACAGGAAGAAGGAACTGGCCCAACCCAAGAAAATCACAACTAGGGCTATGGTTGTTGCTTGGGGGGAAAGTTCAGATGAGTAATCAGAAGATGGGGAGACTGAAGATTAGGCACTCATGGCAATTGGAGAATCTGATGAGGAATCACATGAAGAACCACCGGTAAGTATTTCCCATCTTAAAAGCACAATAAAGTTCCTGTCTAAGGAAAAACTCTCTGAGTTGCTACTTGATTTCATAGATGATTCTGAGGAAACATCCAAAGAGAATGATCAACTCTCTAAAGAATGTGCAATGCTAAAAGCAAAGTGCATGAACCTGGAAATCAGAATCAGTGAATCTGAAAAGAAAAACACTGTCCTGTTGAACCAGGTTCATCCACTTGAGACTGAGATTCTAGAATTAAAATCTGAAAACTTAAAACTGAGATTAGGATCCAGTAAAAAGGTTGTTGATCACTCTCATGTCATGTTAGAGGAAAATTTGGGAAAACTAAAAGATAAAATGTATGCCAAGGATGAACAGATAAGATCACTTATAGAAGAGCTTGGCAAAGTCAAACATGAATTAGATAGAACTTGTAAATGGAATAAATCTTTTGATGCCCTGAAATGGCTTCAAGAGAATCATAGTAGCAACTGGAGAGGGCTTGGTTTTTGGAGTCAATTGCCCAAGTGGGATCCCAAAAGCAAGTATCTCTCTCTTCCTGAAAATAAAATCTGCACCCACTGTGGTAAGACCGGCCACTACAAATATGAGTGTACTGCAAAAGAGCAGGCCAATCGAAAAAATGAGAGGTTTGTCAAAAAGAAAAACTGGCTACCAAATTGGGCCAAGAAAAATTTGATTCACCCATTCTCTCATAGAAAATGACCCAAACTAGTTTGGGTTCTTAAAACTAACCCCTGATTTCCTTTTGTAGGTACAAGTGAGAGAAAGTAGCCAAATTTGGTTTTTGGATAGTGGCTGCTCAAAGCATATGATGGGGAATAAGGAACAATTCCTTTCACTTGAAAACCTCAAAGGAGGAAATGTATCCTTTGGAAATGGAAAGAAAGGTGAAAATATAGGGGTTGGGAAAGTAGGTAAGGATGACACACATTCCATCGAACATGTGTACTTGATAGATGGCTTGAAATATAGCCTGATCAGTGTGTCACAATTGTGTGACAGAGGTAACCTGGTTGCCTTCACTTCCACAAAATGTTTTATGATTAAATTGCTTACTGACAAGATTGTTCTACAGGGAAAAAGAATGAATATTATCTATGTCATAGACTTGTACACACTGTCTGAAAATGAACTCACTTCCTTTAGTGTTCTGGACAGTGATCCCCTCATTTGGCACAAACGACTTGGACATGCAAGTCTAAATCAGCTTAACAAATTAGTCTTTAAGGACTTAGTGGTGGGACTCCCTAACATTAAGTTCAAGGAAGACAAAGTTTGTGAGGCATGTGCAAAGGGGAAATAGGTAAGATCCTCATTCAAAAGTAAGAAAATGGTCAGTACCATCAGGTCGTTGGAACTGGTTCATTTGGATCTGTGTGGTCCAATGAGAACTCTGAGCAGAGGTGGTAAGAAATATGTGATGGTATTAGTTGATGATTACTCAAGTTTCACGTGGACCTTATTTCTGGCATCTAAGTATGAAGCGTTTGATATGTTTATCACATTTGTTAAGAAAACCCAAAATCAGTTAGGACATCAACTAGCATCAATAAGATCTGACCATGGGACTGAATTTGAAAATGCTAAGTTTGCTGAGTTCTGTGATGAACATGGTATCAATCACAACTTTTCTGCCCCTAGAACCCCACAACAAAANTTACATACCCCATCTTAGGGCTTTCGGATGTAAATGCTATGTGCACAATAATGGCAAAGATTCCTTAAGTAAATTTGATCCCAGAAGTGATGAGGGAGTATTCTTGGGATATTCATCACATAGTAAAGCCTATAAAGTGTACAATAAAAGAACTATGTGTGTAGAGGAGAGTGTGCATGTTGTATTTGATGAAACTAACACTCTTTCTGAGAGACAGGAACCAGAAGATGAGGAGCTTGGACTGGTGAGAAGCAGTGAACACATTGAAGCAGCCATGGAAGATGGAACAGGTGATGGACCAGGTCCAACTACCCCAAGCAACATGACAGGGGGAACTCAACATGTGAATCCTGGCCCTGATCCTGTTCCACAGCAACAAAACAACATGGAACTATCCAGAAGTGAACTATTAGTACTCAAACCACACAGATATCAGAGTTCTCACCCTCTTGAGAACATCATAACAGATTTGTCATCCGGAATCAAAACAAGAGCTTCCTTGAAAAATCTGTGTGCGTTTGATGCCTTCCTATCCTTAATCGAACCAAAGAAAATTGGCGAAGCCCTACAAGATGCTGATTAGGTAAATGCCATGCAAGAGGAGATGAATCAATTTGAAAGAAGTCAAGTATGGCACTTGGTACCCAGGCCACTAGACAGATCAGTGATTGGCACGAAGTGGGTCTTCAGAAACAAGCTAGATGAGGATGGAACTGTTACAAGAAATAAGGCAAGACTAGTTGTTCAAGGGTATAGTCAAGAAGAAGAAATTGACTATGATGATACCTTTGCTCTTGTTGCAAGATTGGAGGCAATCAGACTTCTTATAACATTTGCTGCACACATGAAATTCACTCTCCATCAGATGGATGTTAAGAGTGCCTTTCTCAATGGATATCTGAAGGAAGATGTATTTGTCAAACAACCTTTAGGTTTTGAAAGCAAAGAGTCACCTGATCATGTATATAAACTTGACAAGGCTCTTTATGGTCTCAAACAAGCACCTAGATCATGGTATGAGCGATTGTCAAAATTCATGTTGGAACATGGGTACAAACGAGGACAAATTGACAGTACTTTGTTCCTAAAGGAAAAGGGGAAGGATCTTCTCATTGTGCAAATATATGTTGATGATATCATATTCGGGGCAACTACTGAAAAGCTTAGCAAGGAATTTGCTACACTAATGGGGAGTGAATTTGAAATGAGTATGATGGGTGAGCTAAACTTCTTCTTAGGATTACAAATCAAGCAAAACCCACATGGAACAATGATTCATCAACAAAATTATGTGAAAGAACTCCTCAAGAAATTCAAGATGGAGGATTCAAAGGAAATAGACACTCCCACAACCACAACTACTAAATTTAATGTGGATGAACTTGGTTCATCTGTTGATCAGAAGGTATACAGAGGAATGATTGGGTCTCTACTATATCTCACTGCCAGCAGACCAGATATTGTGTTCAGTGTGGGATTATGTGCCAGGTTTCAGGCAAATCCAAAGGAGTCTCACCTCACTACAGTAAAGAGACTTTTGAGATATTTGAAAGGCACCACTGATTTATGCCTTTGGTATTCAAAAGGTAGTAATTTCGACCTTGTAGGATATGCTGATGCTGATTATGCAGGTTTCCTGGTTGACAGGAAAAGTACTTCAGGCATGGCTCACTTCTTGGGCTCTTGCCTTGTGTCTTGGGCCACCAAGAAACAAAATTCAGTAGCTTTGTCTACTGCTGAGGCTGAATATGTGGCTGCAGCCTCTTGCTGTGCTCAGTTGCTGTGGATTAAGCAACAACTCATGGACTTTGGTATAGATGTGGGTTGCATTCCTATTTTCTGTGATAACACTAGTGCCATTAGTATGAAGAAGAACCCGGTTCATCATAAGAGAACTAAGCACATAGATGTTAGACACCACTTCCTTAGGGACAACTATGAAAAGGGAATGATCTCAATTGAATTTTGTGCTACTGATAAGAAAATTGCAGATATCTTCTCCAAAGCACCGAGTAGGGAGCATTTTGAGAGAAACACGCTTGAATTAGGGATGGTTAAGATCACCTAATTGGAAAAACAAAAAAAACAAAAAATTATTTGAATTTTTTTTTTATTCTTGTTGGCTAGAAAATTCTAATTGGGTACTTAATCAGATTAATAATTGCTCAACATCATGTATTTATTGCCATAATCTTTTGCCATGTATTAATATGATTCCCTGGATACTAATAATGTTTATTTATCTTTGTAAATTGAGGCAATTTAAAGATTTCTAACAGGATGAACCTGGGTCATCCATGCTGTTTCATTTGACTGACGAGGTACGTTCTCTTCTCCATATATTAATTCAATTACAGTCATACATGAGCAGGATTCTTTCCATAATTGGTTCAAATTCAAATACTTCATACTTACCCAAATTGAACCAGTTTCAATAAGTCCCATCTTCACTTAAGTAGCCTAGTTTTAGGGGGAAATTAAATGTCTAATCAATGTCAGTCCTTCGGAGATTAGACTCCTAATTGAGTAAATGTTCTACAGTTGTAATCTCCCCACCCACATCTTATATAAGGGTCATCATTAATATTTTCTTCATAAAGCAACCGTTGAACCAAGTTCAACTTATTCCACAATCCAAAACTGCTTACTCGCCTTTTTCTTCCTAACATCACATAACCATGTCTTCATCACCACCTGCTTCTTCCTCTACTTCATCACCTAATCGTGATTACGATGGAGGAAATTCTTAGTCTGAATCTAACTCTCCATCTGTATACAGTTCTCAATCACCAGAAATCTCACCAACCCCTGAAAATACACCCATTCCTGAACCTACTCCAAACCCTACTCCTGCCCCCAAGAATCGTCGAGTCAAAGTTCTTGCCCGAAAAACTGTTGCTTATGGGACTAGGGCAAAATTCTTGGAGGATATTATTGAAGCGGACAAAGGTTCTAAGACAGATTCGTCCAGTGAATCTTTTAAATCAGCCAACGAGGAAGACGCACCTGGTTCAACCAGCTCGGAGAAAGGTAATCCTGAAATTAATTCTGAAGCTGCTTCTGCTGATAAAAGATTCGTGTTGGTTGGGTCTATTATTGATGTTGAAGTGCCAAGTAGGCATAAGGGTGGTAGAAAAGAAAGAATTTCTGAGAGAGAGGGAAAAGAAGTTGAGAGGGGATCTGGGGGATGGTACCATGCTGGTAATCTATGGTCCCATCCCTGAAAATGTTGGAGAAAATGTCACAGAGTTAGGGGGAAGTACAGTGGAGGAGGTTGCAACAGGTCTTGCAAGTTTGAAGAAAAGCACAGATGAACCTGGTTCATCTGGGGAGGAAACATTGGCTGAAAGGCTGAAGAAATTGGGGGAGTCCTATATCCCCAAGAAAAGGAGGACTCAAAAGTCCAAGAAGGCAACTCACCCAGTTGCTTCAAAGAAGAGGAAAGTTTCTGAAGCTGCTGGTGTTTCTGCTCCAAAAGTACGAGCTACTCGTAGCACAGTGAGAGATGAAGAAGAGAAATTGGAAAAGGCTCTGCAAGAGAGCAAGAAGAAGAGGGCAGCAAAGGGAAAAGCAAAAGTTGAAGAGCCTGTTGAGGCTGTTGTTATTGAAGAAGAGACGTTGGACCTGGTCCAACAAGAGGAGCAGCTGGATCCAATTGTGGTTAGGACACCCAAACCAAAACAGGCTAAGGCTTCTTCAAAGAAGTCAGTTGTTGTGTCCGCTGCAACTCCAAGCACCGTATAAAAACCCAGGTCCAAGCCAAAGAAGGTGAAAATTGTTCGAAAGAGGATGATGATGCAGACTGGAGTGGAGAGGAGGAGAAGGAAATAGGAGAGGTGACTGATAAAGTTACCATGTTTGGAAAAAGAACAATTCTGAAGGGTAAGCTGATGAAGGATCTAGATGAGACTGGAATGCAGTATTTGCTGGGAACTCTAGAGGTGCAAGACTGGAAGGACATGGTCCTTCGTATGGAAGGCAGGCTGGCAAGAGTTGAGTTGGTAGAGTTCATGGGGAATGCGATTGTCAAGAACGGCAGGGTCACATCAATGGTCAAAGGAATTAAAGTTTTCTTTGATGCTAATGAATTGGGTGTTATTCTAGACATACCAGCTGAGGGATATGAGGACTACACAAGGAAAAGATGGCCTTGTCTAGATGGGATGACCTCAACAATTATCATCACCAAGTTCTTCAGTGATAATGAGAAAGATATTGAACCCAGGCCTGTCTACAAGAGTGAAATGAAGCCAGAACACAAGCTATTCTTCGAGTTCGTCATCAAGTTCCTACTGCCCAGACAAGAAAGAAGGCACATTGCCAACTATATGGATCTGACCTTGATGGAATGCTTGTACAGGGGAAAGCAAATCAATTGGCCAGCTTTCATCATCCAACTCTTGGACAGAGTTGTGAATGGAACAAAAGCACATGCGATCCCATATGGATTTATTCTGACAGTCATGCTTTCTCATTTTGGGGTTCCAGTGAAGAAGGCTGAAATGGCGACTGCCAAGGATTATTTTGGGAAGGAAACTTTGTTGTCGTGTGATTACATTGTCAATGCTCCTGCAGATGAACCTGGTTCATCTAGGAAGCAACCAGTCAACAGTAAAGTAAGAACTATGGTGCAGGAAAGCGAGTTCAAGGATATGGAGATCCTTCATTTGAAGTCTCATGTGATTGAGGTTGAAGCTGAGCGGGATGCTCTCAGGGCTGAATTAGCAAAGGAGAAAGATAAGAACGAGGGTGTTCTTAAGCAGATGCTTTCTCTCCTACAATCCAAGACCACAACCTCCCCTGCACCTTCCCATCCTTAGGCTATCCATAGCTTCCCCATAACCTTTCAAGTGCCCAGTTCGGGACGTGTTTCTGTCTTGTTAAACTTATTTCTATCTTTTTTTTGTTTTTTGCTCATGGTTGGTTTGTTTTTGTTTTACTGTATGGTGTTTGATAATCGTTACTAATCAATGAATTTTGCTTCTAGTTATTGACTTGTCTCAATTTCTTATTTAGGTTACATTTATTGGCTTTTTGTGTTGATTAATCATGCTTTGCACATGCAGTTGCCTCAATGGCCATGAGTAATAATTAATCAATCTGGTAAGTGTATCATTTTACAATCTTTTCGATGATGCCAAAAGGGGAAAGATATGTTGCTGAATTTTTTAAGTGATATTTATAACCTAATGAACCTGGTTTCTCAATGATTAATGCTTAAAATCGTAACAAGTGTTTGAAGTGTATACAGGATTAAGCACAGAGTTTGTCATCATCAAAAATGGGGAATTTGTTGAACCATGTCACTGCATAGTTTTGAAGATTGACAAAGGCTGACCAGTTGAACCAGGTCCATCAGGGCACACATCTTGGAACTGAATAGCTGGCACATGAACCCTATATGCATAGGAGATATTCGTGATTGTGACTTATCAATGAACCAAGAGATTGTCTCCTAATGCGAAAAAGTTGCAAACTGATGAGAGAATAGAAATTGATTTCAGCAAGGAGAAGTAACAAAGGAAGGAAGTTGAGTTTAATTCGAATTCTTTCTCCCAGGAAGAGTCGAACTAGAATTGATTGAAAAACTCAACTACTAACTCTATAAATACTCGAAGTATTTCTGCTAGAATGTTTTGGACGCACAAGTACAGAAGTGAACCAAGATATGAAAGCAAAATTCCTAGTTATTTTGCAAGCAGATTTATTGTGCGATACAAAGGCTACAGATCAGCTAGAAGAACCAGTTTCATTGTTGATGTATTGATTCTAGTTGATTGTAGCAGGTGTTTCAATGTTGTATCTTATCAGCTTTCTTAGAAGCAAATTGTAACAGGTACACTTTGTTCAAGTTAGAGTTAACTTGAAGCTTGTAGAAATTAGCTAGTGGCTAGTTGATACACAGGGATTAGAGTTAGTCCTAGGATTACAAAAGAGTTTATTTTGTAAGTCCGTTTGGCTAAGAGTTTTTACTGAAGAGTTTGAGGAAATCCTACTGAGGAGTAGGTCGTGGTTTTTTTACCTTTTGAGCCAGGTGTTTTCCACGTAAAAATCTCTGTGTTTTTACTTTATTGCTTTTATTATTCCGCACAAGTAGAAGTTGGAACACAAAGAAGCTTGGGAGACAGCACTCGAAAAATTGGGTACCACACTTTTAGCCTATATTCTTGTGTGGTATTGACGTCTAAAACATCAGAGGGGGTGGCCTCTATTTGGTGATTCAGACAATTTGACATATTTTGGGTTGTAATAACTTCTGATACTATTTTTCTTTTCCTTATTTGCATTTCCGTAATTTTAGTTTTTTTACATGTGGTATGTATATATTCAGTTTCCTTTCTTATGTATATATTCATCCCCCTTTTGATGTATATTCGTCTTAATCCCCTATTGTACATATTCATTTACTTCTCGTGTTTTTACTTTATAACTTCTTTAGTATTTTCCTTTATAGTTTAGCTTCTTATTTCGTTTAGTAGCTTCTTTTTGAATTTATAGCTTCTTCTTTACTTTTTCGTTATCAATAAGCCCTTGGTTTTCTTAAGGCCATTGTTCTTTCCAAGGGTGGAAATTGTGTGAACCGGGTGTCTCTTCCCTACGACGGACCGTGTGACGACCTTCTTAAGGGATTGAGTCCGTTTTTTGTTTTGTTCTTATTTTCCTTTGTTTTGATAGTATTGAATAAATGTGACTCGAATAAGCTTCACATGGCACCAACATACTTACCTTTGACCTCATGGTTAAAGACAAGTTACAGATGAGTCTAGTTCTAATTGTGACCCTTAGAATCTTGAGTTGACTAAAACTGTCGTCATGTGGTGTTTTTAGCCATATGTGAGTCTTCAATCTACACCAAGGTTGTTGTGGGAACTCAACTCTATTATCCTTAACGATCCTGAGATTCGAGAGGTGAGGTTTGAATTTCATATCCCGAGTGCCGTGCCTGAAAGTCTAGAACTTGCCCCAAGTGTTTGTCTATACGAAATCTTAAGTGAGCTCGACTTGTGAAGTGATTATAGGCCCTCCTTGAATTCCTGTTGCAATTAAAGACTTCCTTATACTACCATGATAGTATCCTTAGTCAACCCATTTTGAGCCTAAGCCTATTTGTTCAAACCACGTTACAAACCTTCATCCGTTCTCTAATGACCCTCTCTTGGCACCCATTCTTTCCTTGAGCACTCATGATGAATAATAGTCCAAATCATAAGTTTGGGGGATAGACGAGGAAATCCAAAGTGATGAAAGGAATTGTCGTAAAAGGAAAGGCCAATAAAAGGTTGAAAAGCAAAATAAATCAAAAAGAAAAGTAAAGGTTGAAAGGATTCAATAATACAAAGTTGAAAAGGTTCGGATGATGAAAAAAGGATAAAAGTGAGACTCAAGTTAAAGAAAGAGCGACAATGAGTCTCTCTAAGTTCCCCAAGGAAGAGAAAATAACTCAAAGAGTCAAGAAAAACATGAGCCAAAATGTGAAAATGGAGTGCTTAAGGAGAGATGTTCTATCGTAGGTCATCAAGTCCAAATTTGATCCAAAAAGCCTTCATTACATCCCGTCAAAGCCTTATAGGATCTCAAGTTGAATGAGCTTACATTAGTGGTGATTGACACAAAGGGCAAGCCTATGGTACTTAAAGTCGGACTTGTGACATTCTTTTGAGAGTGAAGAGCGCACATATTGATAACACAAATTGTGAGAGAGCATTCTATATGGTGAGACTCATGGGGAGTAGAGGAGAGAGAGTCTGGGATCCACAGTGATTTAGGTGAAAGAGAGAAGCTCTTTGATGAATTGAGTCAACTCTTGAACCTATGGTGTCACATTAGACCTAGTGATCTAAGAAAGTCATTGCATGATGTTGTCAATAATGCATTTGTGTTGAGGGTAATTGTTAGTCCCAATTGAAGCTTGATGAAGTCACATTTGAACAGCTGAAATACTTTTTCTTAAAGAGGTGGGAGTTATCTTGTTTGCTTGAGGACAAGCAAAGACTTAAGTTTGGGGGAGTTGATAACTTTGGATTTGTACCTATTATTTACTCTCGTTTTCTTAGGTTTTGGGGAAAATTGCATTAAGATACTCCCAAAATTTAATGCAAGGTGTTTAAATTGCTGGATTTGAGTTGAATTGAAGAGAATGACTAAAGATAACTCAAACAGGAGCAAAACTTGGACAGCCCAGAAACCCAGTAAAAGCACTGACAACGCTATTATTTCGCTACAGCGGAAGCCACTTCACTGTAGCGGAATTCTTTTCGCTGCCCTGGTCCAAACTTCAGAGAGTTGGTTTTGTGATCATTTTGGGCCGCTATCCACGCCATTATTTTGCTGCAGCGTTGTCCTCGCCGCTACAACATTCAACAATCCGCTGGGAGCGGAATTCAAAGATCAAAGAGTTGCCAACATGGGGTTTTCACAATAGCACGGTCAAAGGTTAAATTCTGTTGCCGCGCTTTTAGATTTCTCTGTAGCGCTTAAGTTTTCCGCTGGGAGCGGAATGTAGATTCAGATAGGCAGCCAAATCCATGAATGCGGCAGCGCTTATTATTCCGCGGCATCGGAAGTCATTTCGCTGGGGCGTCCAGAATTCCGCTAGGAGCGAAATCTCTGTAGGGGCAATTTTGTCCAGTATTTTTAGCCTTGTATAAATACTACTTTTTCTCATTTTAAGTTATCATACATTGTAGGGAGCTCGTGAATAGTGCCTTTTTACTGTTTTGAGTAATTTTAGCTTAGATTCTACCATTATTCTTAGATTTTATCTTTGTAATCAAATTTTATGGCTTTAATTTCATCTTCTATCTTAATTTCTTCTATGAAAATGAGTAGCTAGACTAATAAGCTAGGGTTGTGACCCAACCCTAGTGTGGGTAACTAATGGGTCTTCTATTTTAGGATGAATTTGTGATTGGGTGTTTGATTTTAAGTTTATTTCATGCTTGATTAACTGAATTAATAGTTGCAAACATTGATTCATGCCTTGTTGACTAGGGTTACTCTTGATAAAGATGACCCAAGTCCAGGTAAAATAGGCTAACAAGGAATTGGGGTGAATTCAAGAGATTGATAGCCCCAATTAAAGGGTAGAGACTAGAGATAGTGATACCCGACTTGAGCCATTTAATTTTCTTTGTTGAACCACCCAATTGGGCTTGAGAAAGTCAATTCGGGCAAAGTCACCCAAGCTACCGACAGGTATTGAGTGAGTAATTTAGTATGAGGTTATGTCATAAGCCCATGATTCACAAATCTATCCTAGATTTTAGACTCCGTTAGATACCTACCTAGGAGTAAGTTGCAACCCTAGTGCCTTTAAACATTTGATAAAAATCTCACAAAAATATTGTAGTTAGTTTAACAATAGTGATCTCTAGAACTACACTTAGTATAGATACAAAACAATTCATGTTTAGAAGAGAAATTAAGAACAAGAAACACTACTAAATCAGATAAGAACTCAACTCCCATTGCATAACTCCATGTGGATATCGATTCCGACCTTGTGGGGTAAAAGCTGCTTCGACCTTGCCTTGCTACTTAATAGTGGTATAGGTAAGGCGTAGATCATATGCCGCTTGATAGGGATATTGACTTTGGTATCGATTTGGTTCCGGGCACTCATCCCATTTCTATTCCACCGTATCGTATGGCTCCGGTGGAGTTGAAAGAAAAACTTCAGGAATTCCTTGATAAGGAGTTTATTGGACCTAGTGTGTCACCTTGGGGTGCACCAGTTCTATTTTTAAAGAAGAAGGATGGTTCCATGAGGATGTGCATTGATTACAGGTAGTTGAACAAGGTCACAGTCAAGAACAAGTATCCTTTGCCTCGTATTGATGATTTATTTGACCAACTTTAGGGAGCGAGGGTATTCTCCAAGATTGATTTGAGGTCCGGGTATCACCAGCTGAAGATTCGGGATTCAGATATTCTTAATACAACTTTCAGGACCCGATATGGCCATTATGAGTTCTTGGTGATGTCTTTTGGGCTTACAATGCCCCAACGACGTTCATGCATTTGATGAACAGTGTATAGCCCTATTTGGACTCATTCGTTATTGTATTCATTGATGACATCCTGGTGTATTCCCGTATCCAGGAGGAACATGCTCATCATTTGAGGATTGAATTGCAGAGATTGAGGGAGGAGAAACTTTATGTAAAGTTCTCCAAGTGTGAGTTTTGGCTCGTTTCAGTAGCATTCTTGGGGCATGTCGTGTCCAGTGAGGGTATTCAGGTGGATCCGAAGAAGATAAAGGCGTTGCAGAGTTGTCCTAGACCGTCCTCAGCCACGGAGATTAGGAGCTTTCTTGGTTTGGCGGGTTATTACTGTCGCTTTGTGGAGGGAGTTTCATCTATTGCATCGCCCTTGACCAAATTGACCAAAAAGGGTGATCCATTGAGGTGGTCGGACGAGTATGAGGAGAGCTTTCAGAAGCTCAAGACTGACTTGACCACGTCTCCAGTGTTTGTTCTGCCACCAGCTTCAGGTTCTTACACCGTGTATTGTGATGCCTTAAGGATAGGTATTGGATGTTTTCTGATGCAGGAGGGTAGGGTGATTGCCTATGCCTCGCACCACTTGAAGACCCATGAGAAGAATTATCATGTCCATGATCTTGAGTTAGCAACCATTGTTCACGCCTTGAATATTTGGCTTCATTATTTGTATGGGGTTCATTGTGAGATCTATACCGATCACTGGAGTCTGCAACATTTGTTTAAACAGAAGGCCCTTAATTTGCATCAGCGGAGATGGTTGGAGCTTCTTAAGGACTATGATATCACTATTTTGTACCATCCGAGGAGGGCCAATATGGTGGCCGATGCTTTGAGTCATCGGACAGAGAGTTTGGAGAGTTTAGCATATCTTCCGGTAGCAGAGAGACCCTTGGCATTGGATGTTCAGGCCTTAGCGGGCCAGCTTGTGAGATTAGATATTTCCGAGCCGAGTCGGGCATTTGCTTGCGTAGTCTCCAGGTCTTCTCTTTATGATCGTATCAGGGAGCATCAATATGATGACCACCACTTGCTCGTTCTTCAGGATAGGGTCCGGAGAGGTGATGCTAGGGATGTGACTATTGGTGATGACGGCGTGTTGAGGATGCATGGCCGGATATGTGTGCCTAATGTGGATGGGCTTCGGGAGTTGATTATTGAGGAGGCCCACAACTCGCGGTTCCATCCATCCCGGTGCCGTGAATATGTACCAGGATGTGAGACAACACAATTGGTGGAGGCGGATAAAGAAGGATATAGTTGGATTTGTGGCTCTTTGTCTCAACTGTCAGCAAGTTAAGTATGAGCATCAGAGACCGGGTGGCTTGCTTCAGATATTAGAGATCTCGGAGTGGAAGTGGGATCGAATAATCATGGACTTCGTAGTTGGGCTCCCATGGACTTCGAGGAAGTTCGATACTCTTTGGGTTATTGTGGATCGGCTGACCAAGTCCGCGCACTTCATTCCAGTTGGTACTGCTTACACTTCAGAGCGGTTGGCTGAGATTTATATCCGAGAGATTGTTCTCTTGCATGCTGTCCCAGTTTCCATTATTTCATATAGTGGTACTCAGTTTACATCGCAGTTTTGGAGGGTCGTGTAGCAAGAGTTGGGTACTCAGGTTGAGTTGAGCATAACTTTTCACCCTCAGACGGACGGACAGTCTGAGCGCACTATTCAGATATTAGAGGACATATTGCATGCTTTCTTCATTGACTTTGGGGTTCATGGGACCAGTTTCTTCCGCTCGCGGAGTTTGCATATAACAAGAGTTATCAGTCGAGTATTCAGATGGCTACGTATGAGGCTTTATATGGGAGGAGGTGTAGATCTCTGGTAGGATGGTTTGAGCCAGGTAAGGCTAGGCTCTTGGGTACAGACTTGGTCCAGGATGCATTAGATAAGGTGAAATTGATTCAGGAACGGCTTCGCACGACACAATCCAGGAAGAAGAGCTATGCGGGCAGGAAGGTCCATGATGTGTCTTTTATGGTTGGGGAGAAGGTTTTGCTGAAGGTATCACCCATGAAGGGGGTTACGAGGTTTGGAAAAGGGGCAAGTTGAGCCCTCGGTTCATTGGTCCTTTTAAGGTGCTTCAAAGGATAGGGGAGGTGGCCTATAAGCTTGCTTTTCCACCCAGCTTGTCGAGTGTGCATCTGGTATTTCATGTTTCCATGCTCCGGAAGTATGTGGGCGATCCGTCCAATGTTTTAGACTTCAGCACGGTTCAGTTGGAGGGTGATTTGACTTATGATGTGGAGCCCGTGGTCATTTTGGATCGGTAGGTTCAAAAGTTGAGGTCAAAGGAGAAAGCTTCAGTGAAGGTTCAATGGAGAGGTCAGCCTGTGGAGAAGGCCACCTGGGAGACCGAGCGGGAGATGCGGAGCAGATATCCACACCTATATGAGACTCCAGGTATGTTTCTAGCCCTATTTACCCCATTTCTGCTTCTTTTTGTGTTATTCAACTATATTGTGTTATACCAGGTTAGTAGGTTCAGGCCGAGATTGGTCTCGGAGTGAATTGAGACACTTAGTCTCTTTGAGATAAGCTTTAGTTAGAAAATCCACCGGATGTTGACTTATGTGTAAACGATATCGGATTTGAATTTTGATTATTCTGTTTGCTGCGTTATGTGATTTTGGACTTAGGAGCGTGTTTGGAATGCCATTTGGAGATCCGTAGTGGAATTAGGCTTGAATTGGCGAAAGTTGGAAATTTGGCGATTTTGGTCGGCAGTGGAAAATTTGATATTGGGGTCGGAATGGATTTTTTTAAGTTGGAGTAGGTTTGTGATTTCATTTGTGAATTGTGTGTAACATTTGAGGCCATTCGGACGTGGTTTGGTAGGTTTCGACATCATTTGCGGAATTTGGAAGTTTAAAAGTACTTAGGCTTGAATTCGAGGGTAATTTGGTGTTTTGATGTTGTTTTGAGTGATTTGAAGGGTTGACTAAGTTCGTATGGGGTTATATGATTTGTTGGAATGTTTGGTTGAGGTTTCGAGGGGCTCGGAGTGTTTTCGGATGGCTAACGGGAAGTTCGGAACTAGGAAATGCAGCTGATCAGCTGCTGGTTCTGGTGTCTTCCGCACCTGCGGAGTGGGAGGCGCAGGTGCGAGCCCGCAGTAGTGGCTAAGGCGCCGCAGATGCGGCCACATGGGACTTGAGCAGGAGCCGCAGGTGCGAAGTATTTCCCGCACCTGCAAGAGTCGCAGATGTGGGCATGCAAGCGCAAGTACGAGAGGGGATGCACATGTGCGAGGTCGTTTCTGCATCTGCAATGATCGCAGATGCGGTCGTGAGGCACATATGTGGTCCTAGGGATTTAAGTGATTTTCGGCAGATTCAGAGGTTTTTGCGCAAAAGCGGCACCGCAGGTGCGCATTCTGAGCCGTAGGTGCGGAAAACCTGGGCAGAAACTATAAGTAGAAGACTTCGCGAATTTTTGCTCATTTCCACCATTTTCAAGTAGAACCTTGGTGTTATTTGGGTGATATTTGAAGGGATTCAAGGGTTTTTCCGTTAGATAAGTTGCTTGAGCTCTAATACTCCTAGACATGGTGTTTTCCCGTTGTTTTCTCATCTAATTAGTGGGATTTAGGAGTGAAAATAGGGGGTTAGGCCTTGGGATTTTGGAGAGTGTAATTGGGGATTTGAGGGACCAAATGATGTCTGATTTTGATATATTTCATATGGGTAGACTCGTGAGTGAATGGGCTTTCGGATTTTGTGACTTTTGTCAGATTTCGAGACGTGGGTCTAGGGTTGGGTTTGAGTAAATTTCGGGATTTGGCCTATAATTTGATACTTTTCTTGTGGAATTGATCCCTTAGCCTAAATTTATTGTGTTGTATTACTTGTGGCTAGATTTGAGACGTTCAGAGGCTAAATTGAGGGGTTAGAGCATCCCTGAGTAGGATTTTGGTTTGGTTTGAGGTAAGTAATGCTTCCAAACTTGGTTCTGAGGGTTCGAAACCCCGAACTATGTGTTATGTGATTAGTATTGAGGTGACACACATGCCAAGTGACGGACGTGAGGGCGTGCACTGTGAGAATTATGGCCTGGATGATTCCATGAAACCTTTTAGTGACTCTATCCTGTTAATATTTATATTCCCATCATGCGATGAAGTAGTTGAGCTGTAAACCATGTTAGATATCATGTTTAGGCTTTGTGCCGGTATTGTTGGGACCCTTAGCGGTCGTTTATTGATGTTATCTCATTCGTTTCATTTAATATCCCATACTCAGTCATGATCGTGCTTCTTTATATCATATCTCAATCTTACTTATTTATTGATTCATCATATCATTGTTCCGGGTTATTTTCATGACATTGTGAGCCCGTGGTGAGACTGGAGAGGTTGATGATTGAGTGAGACCGAGATCCTGTTATGAGTGATAATTATGGGATCGGGTTGTACGCCGCAACAATTATATTGATGATTATGATAGCGCTTGGGATGTAGGAGCCCCTCCGAAGTCTGTAACACACCCCTAGTGAGCGAGGATGATATTATTGAGGGATAGATTTCCCTGGACATGGATTGGTCCGAAGTAATTGATACCTAGAGATGGATTTCTCCATCGGGCTGGATTGCCCTATTGTCCTCGGTACTAGGTGACTTTCTCAGTGTTGTATATATATTCGGGATGGATTTCCCTGGGCCGGATGGCCTTATACAGTACCGAGTGGTTGAGCACTTGAGAGTGGGAGAATGTGGTGCATTTCATACAGTCTGTGCATTAGCATGTAGAGGATACTGAGTTGTATACCATGCACGGTTCAGATCTGTATTTACTTTACTGTCTTACACTGTATATTTGACTTGAAAGCATGCCTATGATTCTGCGCATTTAGTTTCGTTATACCTTTTGAGGTTGAGTCGTCACTATCTTCAGTCCATAGTTTGGACTTGTTACTTACTGAGTTGGTGTACTCACGTTACTCCCTGCACCTTGTGTGCAGATCCATGCATTTCTGGCCACGGCAACAACGGCTGATTTTCTGCATTGGAGTCAGGGACTATTGAGGTTGCTGCATGATATTCGCGGACTCGATCTTCTCTTCCTTAGCTTATTGTACTTTGATGTTTATTTCTATAGACATTTTGTGGACTATGTCCGGCTATTGACGCTCATGTACTCAGTGACGCCCCGATTATTGCGACAGTGGTGTTGTATTTTGGGTAAATTTGAATTTAAATAGGCTTTTATTTATGTTAAACCTTTCCATTGTTAAATTTAAAAGGTGTTTTACTGAAATGAAGAAAAAATATTGGATTTAGGCTTGCCTAGTTTCACGATAGGCACCATCGGTCGTGGCAAGTTGATATCAGAGCCTAGGTTACATAGGTCTCACGAGTCATGAGCGGGTTAGAGTCTTGCGGATCGGTATGGAGACGTCTGTACTTATCTTCGATAGGCTGCAGAACCTTTAGTAAAATCTCACATTCTTGAATTCTTGTCGTGCGAATATGTTGATTCTGGTAACTAAACTTTTGTTGTTTTATTCTCTCACAGATGGTGAGGACTCGCACTACCGGACATGGTGATCAACCACCAGTACCACCAGCCAGGGCCGCGAGAGGATGAGGCCGATGTCGAGGCCGTAGTAGGGGTAGAGGTGCAACCCACGCAGCAGCCCTGACCGTACCTAGAGACCCTCCAGTTTCTCCAGACCAAGGTCCCAGTCACAGATGTTCCATCAAGACCAACTCAGGCACCGCAAATTTTATAAGTAAGATCATCGCAAATTTTAGGAATCTTAAGTCATTAATGTATTCAAGATAAAATTTTATTGGGATGTTATCTCCTTCAAACTAATTTTTCAACAACTATTTAATATTTTTTTAACCAGTACAAGTAGGAATGAAATTAAGACCTAAAATATTGTGTCAACTTTCGTTAGTCATACAAAACAGGAGAGATTGGCATCAGATGGATGAAACGTGATGTAATAGATCAGATTGTACTGGTTAATGAGCGACATTGTAAACTCTAATATTCCGTTTAGGTTGTGATTTTATTTCGTATAAATGAACGGCACAAATGTAATTAACATACTTATCTAAAATCAATAACACCCTCCCTAAAAACAAGATCAGACATGTATGGTGTACCTCTGATGTTGTTTAGTACATCAAAGCACCAGTTGGCACTTAATTTACTTCAATATATAATATTAAGTTAGCATTTGGACATAAAATAATGTGATTCTTGAAAGAAAGAAAGAAAAAAGTGTTTGAAATATAATTTATTTGAAAAAATATTGCACTTTTGTATGGAAAAATATTTTTTACTTAAAGAAAAGGTAAAAACAACTTTAACAAACTTGAAATTTATTTCTTTCCGAAAAGTCATGTAATGTGATGACCAAATAACATTTTGAAGATGGTTTCAAAAAAAAGAAATTATGAACAACGGTCCTAAGAAAAGCGAGAAAAGTCATGTATCTTTGAAGTAATTTCTAATACATCCATGTGCAAGCACTCCCAATGAGTTTGAAGAAATTAAGCGGGCGTATGGACATAAGAACGGTAAATTTCCGGAAAAACTGAGAAAAAATTTCAAGAGAAAATGACACTTGAAAATTAGAGTGATGTTTGAACATTAATATAATTTTGAGTAGTTTTTAAAAATTAGGAATGTTCTGAAGTGAAAATTTTGAAAATAACTTATTAAAGCTTTTTAAAATTTCGAAAAATTTCAAATTTCATCTTCAAATGAAAATTTAAAATTTTATGGCCAAACCCTGATTTCGAAATAAAATATAAAATTTCGAAAAAATTAAAAAAAAAAAATTATGGCCAAACAGGCCCTAAGTCTTCCTCTCATTCTACTCTATCACCTAGGTGACAATTTCATTGGGAATCAAAACACTTGAGTGGATAAGGAACCTAACCATTCGTGTATACAGCTTCAAAAGTCATGGCCTGTAGGCCCTTCCATCGGTTAGGTCTTCAACTGTCCTACGTTGTTATTTGGGGTTGTTCGGTATTCGGGTAATATTTGTTGAATTATAATGCAAGAAGATTATATTGCTAAACTAATAATTTTGTATTATTTAATACTAATAATTTGCTTGGTTCATTACATTGAAATAGAATACACGTTGTATAATCTAAAATTTATATTTGATTTTAAATTAGAAAACTATCTATATACGGTCAAGATCGGGCATATCCGATTTCATAGGCATGAGAGCAGCCTCGAAGGTAAGCTCGTAATGGACCAAGCCCGTGTTCGAAGACAGAATATTTAGCATGAAAATCGAGGTGTTCGCTGAAGATAGAGATCGAGTATGACTGACTTCGAGTGAAGTGGTAATGGAATGGCGGGGATATTAGCAACCGACCGAAGATCTCGGCGGAAATCCCTGAACAAATCTAATCAAGCGGTTATTGACGCCAATCATGGTATTTACTTCCGTTATTAGAATTGTACCTTATTTAGGATTCCTCTATTATATAAAGAGGGGTCCCATTCATTTGTAGGATCATGATTCACTGATAAAAAATATACACACTGCTCTCTATTTCACTTACTATTCATTATTGTTCATTATTGTTCACTGTTTTCTTCACTGTTCTTATTATCCAACCTCGAGACCATCTCGAATCGAGGTCGAAACACTGCTAGAACTCTGGTTTAATTTATTTTACTACTCAATTTATTCATTTAGTTCATTGTTTATCAATTGGTATTGAATTAGATCACGTATCTTTAAAACCACAATATAAGTTTAATTGTTACACGAATTTTAGGGTAACCAGTTTGGCGCCCACCGTGAGGCTAAGGATAATAGTGAGTGTTCAGTATTGATTCTGGTAAAACACACTATTTTACGCTTGTTCTTGTTAAGAATTTTTGCTTTGTGTTTAAAACATGTCAAACTCACAAAACGCATCCACACATGGTGATAATGGCCTCAGAATCCACGGGGAAAACGAAAATGTGATTGCTCCAGGAATCGAGGTGCCACAGGCTAATCTTGGAGGAGTACCAGTTGTCAACCCAGTCAATGTCAGTTCGCACGTTGTTCTGAATGCAGACTTAGGCGCAAATCTCGAGGGGAGTGTCCACAGAGAAGGCCGATCTAATGGCCAAAGTACACAGGGCAAAGGAGATGAAGGAGTCAGTCTCCAAGTGATATTCGAAATGCTTCAGGTTCAAGAAGCTATTATTGCTCAGTAACTAAATCAACATAGAGCTCCAAATAGGGTCGAGCCGGAGATTACTCAGTGTATCGAGCCAGTACCAGAAAGACCGAGTGATAACACAACGGGGACTGATCCTGCGATAATGAAAAAGCTTGAGGAGCTCACCAAGAGAATTGAATCAGGAGAGAAGAAAATCGAAGCTAATGATAAAAAAGTAGAGAATTACAACTCTCGAGGTGATCAGATACCGGGGGAACCACCAATCTTGAAAGAGGTGGATTCGAAGAAGTTCGTGCAATAGCCATTCCCTACGAAAGCGGCTCCGAATCCCATTCTAAAGAAGTTCTGTATGCCTGACATACCCATACATAAAGGGACCACCGACCCCAATGAGCATGTTACCTCTTACACGTGTGCCATTAAGGGTGATGATTTGGAGGATGACGAGATCGAGTTTGTGTTGTTTAAAAGGTTCGGAGAGACCCTGTGGAATGAGCAATGATTTGGTATCATAACTTACCACCAAATTCCATCTATTCGTTTGCCATGTTCGCAGATTCTTTCGTAAAGGCGCACACCGGGGCCATAAAGGCCGCAACGAGGAAATCAGACCTATTCAAGGTAAGACAAAGGGATAATGAGATGCTAAGGGAGTTCGTGTCCCGATTTCAAATGGAGCGCATGGCGTTTTCACCGGTCACAGATAATTGGGCCGTTCAATCTTTCACCCAAGGGTTGAATAAATGGAGTTCGATAGCATCACGACAGTTGAAACAAAATTTGATCGAGTACCCAGCGGTAGCTTGAGCATATGTACATAATCGATATCAATTGAAGATCAGGGTCTCGGACGACCAATTAGGAGCTCCTTCCGGTTCAGTGCATCCAAACAGGTCGACATGCAAAAATCATAGGGACATCGACAGGGAGCCAGGGTCGAACAAAGATCGATACCAACTGTCGCGCCCCCTTTTTCTCACGAAATCGGGTTTATGACATTGGTTGAGACAACTCATTCCTTTTGGGAAAGGGGTCTTGCGTTTTTGAAGTCGCCACCTAATAATTTTTAAGGTGCGTTAGGGCACCTAGGGGGGAGGGGGGTTCATTTATAACTACGTTGATAACCAGAGACAGGGTAAGGGCTTGAAATTAGCCTAAGGGTAAGGTGTTAGGCACCCCTCAGGATCCACAAGTGTGGTTCCCGGTCAAACAACTTTGTGAATTTGTACAGCAAACAAACAAGTAAGGCTCAAATAAATGGGGATTTAAGTCTAAGTACAGAGGTTTGAAAAAAAAAACAGTTAATGAAAAGCTAGCTTTTGAAAGGATTACAATCTGAACACATTTATGAAAATAAAGGGATATCCTAGGTTTGTTTATAATATGGATCACATCAATGCAATACCCGGTATGACACTCCTCGAAGAGGGGCTACACGTGGTATTAGCGCACCGTCATCATATCCATATCTACCCTTTTCCACCCCGTGAAGGTAACTAAGCGCGTGTTGGTCACGACCTCTATTGCATGCTGTTACCCGTCCTTTCCTATCAGTCCCGGAGGAATTTAGGACTCTTATCCTATAAAAGGGGGGGTTTCTAGGCAGACCCTCAGGTTTTAAAGGTAAAATTTCTAGGGCGACATATAATGAACAAGTAGGACTGCAGATAAGGGGTAGCACATAAACAGGAAAAAAGGCTCAAATACCTCCACAAACAATGCACATAAGTATCATGTATCATACACAACTAAGGTCTAGATTCAGATCCTAAACATGATGTCTAAGTGATAATAGCCGATTCAGATTTATTACATAACTCAGAGAGGAAGTCCTAATCAGGCTTGCCTACTGTTAACATGTTGTCAGTTAAACACAATCACAAAGACATCTCTGGTTTTATTTATTTATAGTTGATTGCCTAAGACTTGCCTAGGTGTGTAGCAATTATTCAGAGCAAATAACAACCTCAGGTTGTCATACCTAATATCATGCAGTTCTAGGTGTTTCAATATTAAGAGACCGATTACTGGTTTGTTAGAACATGGTAAAAATAGTTTTAGGTCTTTTCATGCATCAATAATTAACCTAGGAGCATAATGAGGTTCTAAAATATGATATCTAATATGTACATATAGATATGCAGAAAGTTTGTATGCAGAACTCATAGGCAGGATTTTCTAAGTTCATGAAGTTACCTTATTTGAACATACTTTCAAGAGATGCAGCAGGAATGACTTGTTTAGTGGAGTATTGTTATCCTAGGCAGGATTTCTAAGTGTATCACAATATTACCACATTATTAGACCTGGTTTACATGAATAGCAGGTTTGTATTAACATTTATCCTAGAACATGATTTTTTTCTAAGTATACATGATAGTGTGCCGGTTATTAGCATGTTTCTAACACAGAATTTTCTAAATGATAAGATGATGCATATGCTGAAAAGAAAACAATATACATGGTCCTAAGATGACATGAATTCTGATGCATGTATACATGAGTCCTACGCAGGATTTCTATTGCGCAGGTAGCAAGTAAAGCCTAAAACATAATCTCTACCCTTTAATAAACTACAACATGCATATCTCCCTTCCCTTTTCACTATCCAGCCCCAGAGTTGTTTACAAATATTATTACAAGCCATTGAATATGAATTACATAATTAAAAATAAGAAAACAAGAAGTTAACTATAGGGAGCCTTCATAATAGGACCAAGTCTCCAGTTCCTCAATGCCAAGTCTTGTTTCACAACCTTTCTCATAATCCAGGTGTGTCAGAGTTCCCTAAGGACCTCAAAGGATCCCGGGCAGTGCTCACACCCAGATTTCATAGCCAAGGTAGAGTAAGTGTAGTGTGGAAAGGCCATCTCTTGTGTGTCAAAGTTTAGAGGGAGATCAAGGGTCCCAAGGCAATGCTCACACAGAAGGGGCAAAACCTAAGGGGTCTAAGAATATAGTGAAAGTGCTTGATATAGTTTGAAAAGGTTTAATTAGGAAAATAATTTGAAAAAGAGACTTGTTTGAAATAGTTATTGTAAAACTACATGGAAGTTATTAAGTAACAAGAAACATACCATCCTTAGAATCAGAATAGGTTCAACATCACGCCAAGGGTCAGGAACTAAACAAGTTCAGCAACCACAAACAGGGTAATAGGAATTGGGGACACGTATAGAGCACATAAGGGTATGCATACAGTAGGCAGAGTCACACATAGGTTTAGAATCAGAAAAATCCTAAGGGGACTCAGGGGATTAAGGTAGCATGTATTTCAAGATTACACAGAACCAAGCACAAGTTGTTTGCCACAGAAGGTTCAGGTCAATAATAAGAGAAACATAGTTGAAGTCAGGGATAACATTTCATAAACATGTTGAGTATAAGGGAGAGGGGTACATAACTTGGCTGATAAATAAACATATTTGTTGCAAGTTGAACAACAGAACCATAAGTAAGAACAAACTAGAAACAAGAAGAATTGAAGTAACAGAAGAAACATGTTGTTTTTGGGACTTGATTTAAATCAGGACATACTAGTATAGAAGACATCAAACTAAAAATGAAGAGCAAGTGAGTAGAGTAGTCAGCCTTGGCTTGCAGCCGGCTGACTTAGAACAGTGGTAAACAACCAAAGAAAGAGAGAGCAGAAGATAGTTTTGATTGTGAAAGAGAGAGTTTTTTGAACTAATTTTGTTCGTGTCCTTGTGCTAATGAAAGACTAAGGTACTTATGTTTAACCAAAGAATTAAATCCCTTGACTAAAGCTATTTTTAGGATGAACAGGAATTTCTGATAATCAAGAAATAATGATAATTACGAATGAGTAAGTAAATATATAATAATAAGACGCACAGAAAAGTAAAGTGTATTATGTTCGTAGTTCGGATGTCCCTTCCAAGTTAAATTTTATTCCCTTATATAGGGAATTCTTCGGTATAATGTCTACCTCTTGTAATGATAACCCATTAATGACTAATTATTACATTAATGTAACGTTACAAAGAATAACCGTAACTGTTGTGTGAAGGTTGTATAACGTGTGGATAATTAATTGAGGATCTTTGAATCTGCCCGTAGCTCTGTCCAGATTCATTCTGACAGTGTCTCTTCCTTGTCTCAATCAGGTTGAGTTTCCCGTAGCTGATTACCCCGTAGTTAATCGTGTCGTGCCTCTTTGCCTTGCACCTCCTTATAGAATCATGTCCAGGTATCAAGTTTCCCTTGGTCCACGTAACTGGCTGAGTCATCAAGAATTATCATACGTGTGAAGATCTTTTTTACCAATACAGATAGGCCCCCCCACTTACCATTTATTTATCGATTAATATTTGGTAAGTGGATACGCATTTATGGCGGGAATATTTTCCCGCCGCTTTACTTCAAAACATTGGATCCTTCTCCGAACATTGGCGTCGCCTGTCACTTCCATTTAATGCTTAATCCACGTGTCACCTCCGGGTTGGTTCTGCAATTACTCGGTGCCTTTTAGGGCTTTTTGCGGTTGCATCAGCACGAAGTGACACCTTCAATTATGACTTTCACATCATTGTTTTTTTTCTATTTTTGACGGTTGTCTTCGAGTATAAATACCCCTTTTCCTTTTTTTACTTTCACAAAAAACTTTCATTCTTTGTTTGTGAAGAGCTTTTTCCTTGTTTTTGTAAATATGTATTCTTCGAACCAACCTAAGGGAGTGATAAACGTTGATGATTTGACCCCTTCTTCTGCTCCGAAGCGGAGCCGGAGAGGTGGTAGATTGAGGAGTTTAGTTTCTACTCCTTCAAGAGGTTCTTCCTCTTCGCAGATTACTTCTCCTTCTTTCTGCTAGGTCTTTAATTTCTCCGAGAGCTAGGGCTTCCAGATCTTCGTCTAGAGGTAGAGAACATCACGAACCTTTACGCGAACCCCGAGTGGATGAAATAATTCCTGCTGAGTATACCTTCGCTAGGGATAATCAGGTCTTTACAGATCAATTGTCATCCCTTGATAGTGCTGATAGGTACCGTACCCTAATCATCGAAGGTTTAATTCCTCTTGTTCGCATGGACTGTGTTTGGGAGTCCGATTTTCCTGTCATCGTTCCGAATGGCAACCAAAGAATAAAGTCTTACAAGACGGGGTATTCTTTTGTTTATACCTACCCTTTTACCTTAGGGTTTAGACCTCCCATTGATCCCTTTTTTTTAGCAAATCCACTAGGCAAGTCTAGTTTTATTAATAATAAAGGAAAAAGGAACCACATAGGAATAGTACAAATAAGGGGGACAATAGCACCAATAGTGTTGCCTTTATGCCTTGGCTATATAATCACTCCTCTGCGCCTCACAATGCCCTATGGCAGCCTCATGTAGAGGAGTCATGGTGTAGCTGCTGGCAAAGTCTCACGAGAGCATATAATCTCATAGCCGATTGGATATCTTTCCTGAGGCATAAGACTAAAGCAACACAAACGGGGCTAAACCTTACCTTACTAAATCCCATAGAGGCGTAAAAATAGCCTCACTTACTAGCATGCATGTAAAAAGTAAGAACTAGAAAGAACCAAATATTATATGATCATCACAGAGTTTATAACATACTCTGTGATGATATTACAAATGACAATACTAAGAAAGTGATAAAATAAAATGTAGTAGGAATTATACTCTTGTCCCTTCTTGTCCAAACTTGTAGCTTCTTTAATTTGTACTTCTTTTTCATCTTCATCACACCTCTTCAACAAGTCTTCAAAATTCATGACTTCTTTTTTGAACGGTTGGATCTCGTAGATGTGGTTGGGACAACTTGTTTTTGCTTGGCAACTCTCATAGGAAGTCGCCTAATATTTGTTTCCTCATTCAACCTGCCATCCCAACTCTTCTTCCTTGTGTGTGTCTTCTTGCTTTGTCCGCTATGCATTGATGATAAATCACCTTTTCTTGCTGCCTCTGCCCGACATTGATTTAAAATTTCATCTTCCTCACCTTATTCATATGTGTCTCTTCCCACAATCACCGGATTTGGCATGTCTTGAGCAAAATCTTGTGTCACCAAAGTATTTACATTTTGTGCCTTTCCCATAACTGTCTTGCCTTGATGTTGCTCAACATTTTGGATACTGTTCCTGTTCTTAACCATATGTCCAGTGCTCAAAGTTTGATTTGAATTCAAGGGAAGTTTAGTATTTACCAAAGCATCTATTAGTCTTCGATCTTCTGCCGAAATAGCCTGTGTACTATACCCAACTTGCTGCTCCCTAGTTACTCTTTCTTGCACAGGTTGTATTGCTTGTTGATCCTCCAAAATTGTATTACCACCTGGAGTAACAGCTGCTGCCTTGCTCTGATTATCAAGCATTTTTAATGGCTCCATGTCGTGAGAGACAATAGCTTGAAGAATATTTGTCAGGGTCAGATTGTATTTTTCAAAAGGTGCACTTGTGTTTGTTGACATACCTGGAGTTAAGTCCATGTTACTTCCCTTAGAATTAGGCAAATCCCTTAAAAATTTGCTGCTGCCCAGTAGGAATAAATACAGGAGCATTGGGGCTTAAGCCTCTCTTGCTCGCCAAAGTAGAAGAGGAGTTAGGAACCTGTTCATCGTGACCTTTTACTACCTCGTCATTTGATGTGTAGCTACCTTGATCTGCCTCATCATTGCTGTCATCTTTGACGCTATCATCATAATCTTCATCTTCCTCATGTTCTTCTCGATCAGCCCACAACTTACTATTAAACAAGACTGCACCTGTCATATCTTCTCGACCCTTAGGAGTAGGCTGCTCACTTGTAGAATTGGATTGTGAAATTGATGCCATGAATTTGTCAACATGTTGATCATTACCTGTAGACAGTAACTGTAGCCCAGAGTCACCATCTCGCTCACCACACGACTCCAATGACTGAGACGGAATCTCCTGGACTGAAGTATTTAGAGCGACCAAAGGCATATTGTTCTTTGGATTGGTATGCATCATCATAGCTGCCCGGGATTCCTTGATCATTTTGGCTAATTCTGGACTGGAGAATTGGAGTGTAGGAACTGCATTGGATACATGGACATTGTTGAAGTCATCTACAGGAACAATTTCTCTGGACGCCACTGATCGCGCACCCGCAGACTTCGTCTTTTGCTGTTGTTTTGCACTGGCTGGAGTGTTACCTGAGGGCACCTTCTTTCTAGGTGATCGATGCACTACTGACCAACCCTTAGCATGTGATTGTTGCCCATGTTTAGAACCTGCTTCTAACGTATGACCAGCCTTCTTGTTAGCATGTGTTCCACCAGTTGCAGTAGCATCTCTCTTGCCAAGAATTCCAGTAGCAACATCTCGATTGCTAAGTTCTTGTCCTGTCCTAATAGCAGCAGTAATTTTAGAATCTGCTTGATTAATATGTTGATCCTTAACTTTACCTTGGTCATTAGAAGTTTTCCCCACACCTTGAACACCTGATCCAGTAACAATAGCAGCATCTAGGCTAGCTGCTTTTACACCTGATTCAACATTGGTATCAAAGCTCGCAGCAGTAGTTTTGATCACCCCAGCATTTGGTCGACTACCAGTTGTAGTTAGTGCAACATTAGTCTCCAATTATGAACCTTTAGACTCCACAGCTAAACCTCGATCACCCACCGTATTTTTTGCATCCTTTAAGTCTTGAGCAACTCTAGCAAGGGCTTCATCAACTGGAACACTTGCACCAGAAACAGAGTTTTGCCCTGCATCACCATAACCAAACTTATCAGTTACATTAATAGCAGCTGATTGTGGACCATCAACTGAAGCAACGACACGATTTGCTGCATTAGATTTTTGTTGCTTCTTAGCAATTAAATAATACCTAGCATCCCCTTGTAATTTTTACACCTTGCTCATCTCCTCAGCCAAAGCTAAAATTTCAGCAGGCAGTACACGATCCTTATTAACAACGCTATCGATCAAATTTTCCTCCTGTTGCATATCATCCTTCGCCTTATTCCTTTTAATCAAAGAACGACAATCTTCACCAGCATATCCTTGTCGTTTACACACATTACAATATGATGGAATATTATCAAACACAAACTCATGTATATGCTCAATAACCTTACCAGATTTCTCGTCGATAAATTGTAACTTCATATTCTTGGTATGCTTGTCAAGGAGATCAAGAACTACCTTAACTCTAGCTGTGCTAGGTCTTGTCCTAGCTTTTGTGGCCTTGTCAATGGCAATAGGTTTCCCCACATCTGATGCAATTGACAGTAGAGGTTTCTTGGCGAACAGGTTCGTCGGCAAATCTGGAAATGACACCCATGCCACTATTTTTGACGTCTCAACCATAGGGTTGTAATCTTAAGTCCATGGGAATGTTCGATATTGATGTTGTTGTCCTTTGTACTGTAAATAACCAACCTTCTTTGAGACAACTGTTACAAAATCCTCATATGCGTCAAAACGAATCAACAATTGCCGAAACGCGAGCAAACCTATCAAGCAGCGACCTTTAATCCCCATTTGTGCTGGAATTATATTTCGAAGTTCCGGAAAATTTGGCGCACAATATGAGAGCTTCATCACCACAGCTTGGTGAAGACCTTCTTCAACTGCATATTCCTCCAGTTCCTTAAACGAAAATTGCATCATAAGCTGTCATGAACATGTTGGACAGGTTTAAGGATTGTTTTGGTTACTAGTTGTGATTTTGACGTGAGTAATGAAACATATGAATTCGTTTTAGGGCTGGGATCCGTCTCTCCCACAACTTGAAGCTGGGGAGAGGCCTGAACGTCCATGGAAGCCCTTAGTCCTCCATGTCGCCCAAGAAGAGGAGAGAGGAGAGAGCGTTTTTTTTGGGTTTGGTTTAGGGTTTTAATCCCCATTGATCCAGTTATCATTGAGTTCTGTCGTTTTTTCGATATTTGCTTAGGACAAGTCGGTCCTATTGTATGGCGAGTTGTTGCATGTCTCAGAAGTTTAGCTACTTTAGCTTCGGTCCCTTTCACCTTTAATCATCTTATTCACCTTTATTCCCCGACGTTATTTTGTCAAGGTATTTTTACTTTGGTTGCCAGGAGTAAAAGAGTGTTGGTGATCCCTAATGATGATAAGGATAGAGGTTGGTACCTTTGGTAAGTTGCTGTGCCTACTGCTGGTCTAGTAGGTGAAGAAAATCTTCCCTTCCCTGAGAAGTGGAATCGTGCACGTGAGTACATTTTAGCTCACATTCCTTGTTTTTGCTTTAAATGTTTTATTAACACTGTAGTTGTTTCTTCTTTTTTCAGCAATCATGGGTACTGTCAAGAATGTATCTGGTATCCGTGGTTGGGTAGAAAAGCTTTTGTCGATTGCTCCGTTGGAAGAAAGGTCTTGGAAGTACTTCTCCGGGAAGTACGATTGGAAAGTGAAAACTCACGGTAAGTGAAGCTTTTGTTTCTGCTTCTTTCCTTGCTCGAGTCTCTTTGTTGTTTTACCCTTTTTCTTTTGACAGGGTTTCCCGCTCGTGGGGCGTCTGCTGCATCCGTTCCCAAATTGTCCCTGGCTTAGGCCAGGAAATTATTTCAGGTCCTTCTTCTTCAAAGAGAAAGGTTGGTGGGTCTAGGACCTCAGAAGAAGAAGAGGAGGAGGAGGGCACTTTGGTCCATAGGTCGCGCCGAAGGGAGGTGATCTTGGACGAAGAGTCTACACATGTGGTTGCGCCTTTCGTGCCTGAAATTAGACTTTTTGCCTCCGAGGATGCTATCCCCTCTCCCGTGCGTGATTCTGTTGAACATTTGTTTCGTGAAGGTTTTGGTCCCGTAGGTGATGACGTTCCCTCGACCGTTTTTCCTCCTTATTTTAGTGAACTCCCTTCTAATGCTCCAGTTATTCCTCCTGCTTCCGTGGCTATTTCTGCTCCTACTGTTGTTGTTGCTCCTGTGGCTTTTTCGACTCCTTCTTTGTCCGTGGCTCCTACATCTTTTCCTGCTTCCGTGCCTTCTATTAGAGAAGTAGGGTCTTCCATCAGGGAGATGAGGCAGGTGATGATAGAGGTTCCAGCTGATGGGAGTCTCTTTAAAAAGTCTGGCCAGCCTGATGTGTGGCTGAAACCCTTGATAGGCCTGACAGAGAGAGCCAAGCTAGACAACCATAGTTCCCTTACATGGGCTAACGAGGTCATGCATACTTATTTAAAGGTAGAGTGCATTTTATTGCATTTCATTCCTGTACATGTATTTACCGTATCTAACTGGTTATATTTTTGTAGATCAATCTTATATGCACGGAGCTTATGAGGAGGGTTTCTAACATGGAGCAAGAAATGAAAGAGTCGCATGCTGAAGCAAATAACTGGAAGAGCCAATATGAAAGCTTAAGGCTCGACATAGAGGCTTTGGAAGAAGAAAAATGTACCTTGGAGCAGCAGGTGAGAGTCATGGCAGCGGAGTTGGCAGTGGAGAAGGCTTCTTCTAATCAAGCGGGCAAAGATAAGAGTATCATTGAGTCCTCATTTGCTGAGCAGTTGTCTCGTGCCTCAGAAGAAGTTAGGAGCTTGAAGGCCTTACTAGACCAAAAGGAGGAGTATTCAGGCGAGCTGGTGCAGTCACTCACTCAGACCCAAGAAGATCTCCGCAATTCCTCAGATAAAATTCGATTCCTGGAGAGATCTATCGCACCTTTAAGGACTGCCAAAGATGTTGTTGAGGCTGAGAGGGACGGGCTGAGAGCTGAAGTTATAATATCGGAGAAGGATTATGAAGCTCTTGAAGACGCGACAACTGTCGATGTTAGTTGGGCATACATGAATTCACACCTCGACACATTGACTGAAATGAGTCGATAGGATTTCAACCTTAATGCTGAAATAGCTAAAATCAAGGAAACCATGGAGAAGGCTCAACAAGGTCAGAATCTCTCTTCACCTGAAGGTGAGGCTCCTGCTGTTCAAGTCTCCTCGTCTCAAGCTGCTCCTGCTCCCTCTGCCAGTGAAGAAGTTAACGCCCCTCCTGATGAAGTTTGAGAAGTTGGTTTCTCCTTTTTTTTTCTTTGTCCCAATTGGTGGTTACCCCCAATCCCATCGGGGGTAAATTTGGAACTCTAAAAGTCCCCAACTGACAACTTAGGGGCACCATAATGTATAAACACTATATACGGCTAAGTATAAGTTGATACTTAGTTTCTACTTAGCCATTTCAATATATATATGCAAGTATGACTTTTGTTTTCTATTGAATTTCTGTTTCACTCTTCTTAAGTCTTTTGCATGCTTTATTTTTGAGGTTTTAGTTTTTCCTCTGAGTTTTGCATTAAAATGCTTTAGATTATCCGCACCTTTTCGTAATAGGTACGATTTTGAAAGAGGCTCCTTTTTTCTTTTTGATCGACACTTAATGAAGAAGACGTCTCAACTTCATAATGGTGTAATAATGCAATAGAGAGATAGGAATTTTTCACATGTTTAAAAATGTTTTGAAGAAAGTTTTTGTTTGAACTTTCACAACATTTTACATGTGTTTGATTATCGTCTAAAACTCATGTTGCAACTGTTTTCTTTGAACAGGTTTGATATATACTTGTATTTCGTAACTGCTTTTCTTATGTAACAATTTTTTCGAGTTAATACAAGAGAATAACTGTTTTTTGTTTGTAACCATTTTTATAAAGGTAGGGTTTTTACCCGTAACTGTTTTTATTGATAACAATTTTCAATAATCACGAGGGAAATGCTTTTTCATCCGTAACTGTTTTATTCGATAACAGTTTTTCAAATAAGTACAAGGATTTTGATCTTTCATCCGTAACTGTTTTATTTGATAACAGTTTTCTATACAAGGACTTCGTAACTGTTTTTAGTTACAACAGTTTTTTGAATAATTACAAAGATGATGATCTTTTATCCACAACTGTTTTTAGTTACAACAATTTTCTTTTTGAATAAGTACAAAGATGTGCATTCCTTCCTCGTTGCTAATATTTTGCCTTTTAACCTGAACATACATTTATTAACATGTTCGAAGGTTTTATAGATCAGGCTTTGTGTTTTGAATCTTTGGCTCTTTCGATTCTGCTCGTATCACTTGACTTGTTGGGTAGATGGATCTTCAGGCTTGAGCTTTGACTTTTTGATAGTCTTCTTTGCTTCGTCTTTGCCTTCCATACTGTATAGTCCCCCAAGTATTTGAGCTTTGAAGGATGAAATCTCTAGCACTTGACTATTCCTTCCTTGTGGTCCTTTCCCTGAAAAGGAAAAACGTACGGGACTCGAATGTATATAGTTTTTAGATGATGACTGCTTAACCCTTTAAAACGTCCATTAGAAAGTGTAACCCTAGACCAGGAATTCAGTTACTTCCTCGCGTCTTTGCAGGTCTAATATCATCATCTGGTGATGGGTTAGCTTTATGCCTATCATCTAAAATGGTTAGTAAAATTTTTAACTGTACAAGAAGAAAATCGAACGTGTGATACCTGACCGGGGGTATTCCTTTTCCTTAGAAATAATACTTCTTCAAATGGATGGCATTCCAGCTTGTTGGTAAGATCCTGCCATCCATAGCTTCCAGCTCATAGGCACCCTTTCCAGCTATGCCTCGGACTTTGTAGGATCTTTCCCAATTTGGACTTAATTTTCTCGTACCAGCTTCTTTGGTTGATAGAAAGACTTTTTTGAGGACGAAGTCCCCAATCTTGAAGTATCTGAGGTAAGATTTACGGTTGTAATAGCGCTCTATGATTTGTTTTTGAGCTGCCATCCGTATTAGTGCTGCTTCTCTTCTTCGTTCGAGCAGGTCCAGATTGGTCCTCAATTCGTCGTTTTTTGCATCCTCCGTGGCCGTTTTAAACATTATGCTTGGTTCGCCAATCTCCACAGGTATTAAGGCTTCTGAGCCATAGATAAGTGCGAACAGAGTCTCTCCTGTGGCTGTTTTTGAAGTTGTTCTGTAGGCCCATAGTATCGCTGGTAATTCATCAGGCCAATTTTCCTTGGCTTTCTCTAGACGTTTCTTTAGGTTGTTGATGATGACTTTATTTGTTGATTCAGCTTGACCATTAGCCACGCGGTGATACGACGTTGAAGTAATCCGTTTGATTTGCCAGCTTTCGAAGAATTCTGTGATTTGCGTGTCTATGAATTGTGGGCCATTATCACATACGATCTTTTTAGGTATTCCAACGCGACATATTATGTTTCGCCATAAGAAGATTTTAACTTCCTTTTCTCGCACCTGTTTGAAAGATTCCGCCTCTACCCATTTTGTAAAATAGTTGGTTAGCATGAGTAAGAACCGTACCTTTCCTTTAGCTGCGGGAAGGGGTCCCACGATATCCATGCCCCACTTCATGAATGGCCATGGTGATATTATTGGGTGCAATAGTTCCGCTGGTCGATGAATGTTATTGGCAAACCGTTGGCATTTATCGCATTTGGATATGAAGCTCTCAGCTTCTTCTTCCATCTTAGGCCAATAATACCCAACTATGATAAGGGTTTTGACCAAGGATCTCGCCCCTGCGTGATTTCCACAGTGTCCTTCGTGGACTTCTCTCATTACCAACTCCGTTTGATTAGGTCCGAGGCATTAAGCTAGGGTACCTCCGAACATCTTGCGATATAATGAGTTATGAATGAGGCAGTACCGGGCAGCTTTTCGGCGAAGTGCTTGAGCTGTTTTTTTGTCTTCAGGTACGGTGCCATTCCGCAAAAAATTTAAAATTTCGTTTCTCCAATCCTAGGTTAAATTATTGAAAGTTACCTCATTTTTTTCCTGGTCTATTGCTGAATGAAATAGATGGACGACAATTGCATTGTCTTTGTTTGTAACTTCCGTGACTGCTGCGAGGTTAGCCAATACGTGTGCTTCCGCATTTTCTTCTCTAGGTATTTGTATAACCTTCCACGTTTTGAATTGTCTCACGAGATCTCGTGCATTTTCTAGATATTGTTGCATCCGAGTCTCCCGAGCGATGTAAGTCCCTTGCATCTGATTTACTACCAGTTGGAAGTCACTCTTGATTACGATTTGCTCGATTGAGAGTTCTCGTGCCAGTTCTAGCCCTGCAATGATAGCTTCATACTCTGCTTCATTGTTAGTTATAGGATAACTAAGCCGGACCCTTTACATTGGAAGAACCATCGGTAAATAGGGTCCATAGACCCTGATTAACACCGTTAAAGAGTTGTAACTCTTTTTCTACTTCAGGGACAATGCTATTATTAAAATCAGCGACAAAATCAGCTAAAATTTGAGACTTTATCGCAGTCCTAGGTTGATATATTATGTCATGCTCGCTCAATTCTATGGCCCACTTAGCTAATATTCCTGATAGTTCTTGTTTATGCAATATATTTCTCAATGGATAAGAGGTCACAACACTGATTGGATGACATTGAAAATATGGCCTCAACGTTCTAGATGTCGTTATTAGAGCTAAGGCTAATTTTTCCAGATGTGGGTATCTAGTTTCAGCATCTAGTAATGTCTTGCTTACATAATAAATAGGAGATTGTTTACCTTTATCTTCCCTTACCAATACTGAACTTACAACAATTTCTGCGACAGCAAGGTAGACGTACATCTTCTCCCCCTCCTTTGGCTTTGATAGCAACGGGGTTTTTGATAGATAAGACTTTAGATCCTTGAGAGACTTTGACACTCTTCAGTCCATTCGAACTGATTTTGCTTTTTGAGAACTGAATAAAATTTAAAACTTTTTTCGAAATACCTGAAAATAAATCTTCCTAAGGCTACAATTCTTCCCGTTAGTCTTTGAACTTCTTTTTTCTTCGTAAGTATATCAGGTATTTCTTCTATAGCTTTAATTTGAGCAGGATTTACCTCTATTCTTCTATTTGATACAAGGAAACCCAAAAATTTACCTGATTCCACGCCAAAAGCGCATTTTTCTGGATTCAATTTCGTATTATACCTGTGTAGAATTTCAAAGGCAATAGAGAGGTGCTGGAAATGATCTTCCGCATGTGTTGATTTTACCAGCATGTCATCGATGTAAACTTCCATCGTCTTCCCCAGATGTTCTTGGAACATCTTGGTTACTAACCTCTGGTACGTGGCTCCCACATTTTTCAAGCCAAAAGGCATGCCTTTGTAACAATAAGCCCACCTGTTTGTAATAAAGGAAGTTTTTTCCTCGCCTGAGGGGTCCATTTTAATCTGATTGTAACCGGAACACACACCTAGAAATCTTAACAATTCATGACCTGCAGTGGCATCAATCATTTGATCTATATGTGGTAATGGGAATGAATCCTTGGGGCATGCTTTATTTAAATCAGTTTAATCTACACATACTCTCCATTTACCATTCTTTTTAGGTACTACCACAGTGTTACCTAACCAGTTAGGGTACGTTACCCCACGTATTGAACCAATTTTCAAGAGTTTTTGTACCTCTTTGTCAATCACTTGGTTCTTGAACGGTCCTTGCTTTCTTTTCTTCTGCTTAACAGGTACGAAGGATGGATCTTCATTTAGTTTATGAGTCATCACTTCTGGTGGGATACCTGTCATATCTGAATGGGACCACGCAAAGCAATCTGCGTTAGCCTTTAAATAATTAATTAACTTACCTCTTCGACTGGGGCTCAGCCTCGTGCCTATATGCACTTTCTGTTTAGGGTTTTGTTCAAACAATGGAATAACTTTGAGCTTTTCCATTGTTGTTTTGATGTGCCCGTCTTCTTCTGGTTCTTGAATGACATCCGATCTGGAATCTACATCCGTGTGATTTGATTCATCTTCCGTGGTAACTTGGTTTACCTTCTCGTGAGTATCTTCTTCCGTACCTGTTCGAACAATAGCTTCTTCCGTACCTGTTTGGGTAATAATTGCTTCCATACCTGTTTGGTCGGCAACTTCTGCCTGGGAGATTTCTCTATCTTTTGATTCTTCCGTCTCTACTTTTTTGTTATAATGTACAACAAAATTTATATTCCTAGAGGTTTGCTGATCACCCCTAATTTGTTGGATTCCCCATTCAGAAGGGAATTTAATTACCTCATGTAATGTAGATGGTACTGCTTTCCTGTCGTGGATCCATGGCCTTCCCATGATTACGTTATAAGCCATGTCAGTATCGATGACTTGGAATCTGGTGTTTTTGTTTACTCCCTCCACATAAGTGCTAAGTTCAATTTCTCCTTTGGTTATAACCGTAGAGTTATCGAACCCTGATATGGCTCGTGCCTTTGGGATCACCTGATTTCCCAAGAGCTTTTTTTCCACGACTCTTAGCAAAATGATGTTGACTGAACTACCTAGATCAATCAACACTCTTTTAACGTTAGTGTCATGAATGAGTAAGGATATTACCAGAGCATCGTTGTGGGGGAGCATTAGTCCGCCGAAATCTGCATCATCAAAGGTTATATTGCCTGTGTACGGGTTTTCTCGAACCCGCTTTCCGTGTGTAATTGTGAACTTCGTGGCTGTTTTGCAAACCACTACGTTTACTTCTTCACCTCCATGTATCACGTTGACAGTTCTTTTTGGAGATGGGGGTTCCGGGGGTTACTGCATGTTCTTCATGTATGCCTGCTTACCTTTATCACTAAACAATTCTGTTAGGTAGCCCTGTTTCAATAATTGCTCTATTTCACCTTGTAAAAATTTGCAATCTGCAGTCTTGTGTCCATGATCATCATGAAATTAACACCAGAAATCTGGGTTTCTTTTGTTTGGGTTTGACCGCATTTCTTTGGGCCATCTAACTTTATCTCCCATATTTCTTAATATTGAAACTAGTTCAGGGGTACTTACATTGAAGGTGTGATCCCCAATTCGTGCATTACCTCTAGGTCGTTCATCTGGATCATTTCTGGATCTAGATGAAGATGAACCCGCATCTCTGCTTGGTGGTCTATATTCTGACCTAGTGTTTTCGAACCTGGGACAAGTTTCACATCTCGAGGGTCCCATATAAGGATCGTACCTATTTTTACCTGATCTCCTGTCTGATTCAGAGCGTCTGGATCTGGTATGATCTTCATCTTTCGAACGAGCAATGGTATCTTCTTCTATCCAAAGTTTAGTACTGTACCTGTTATAAACATCATTCTATGTCGTAACTGGGAATTATCTCAAGCTTTCCTTGAGTCTTCTCGTGGCTTTGGAGCTTTTGTCATTTAGATTGCTCGTGCATGCCATGGTTGCCCAATTATCGGGCCCCGTGGTAGTAACATTCTTTCTCGCTGGAACTTGTCTACCAATTCACGGAGTAGTTCCGTGTCTCCTTGTTTTATTTTGAATATGTCCTCCATTCTTTTCTCGACTTTTTGTGCATCGGAGTGTGCTTTTATAAAAGAATCTGCAAGCTCGGCAAAAGAATCAATAGAGTTTTCAGGGAGAAGAGAATACCAGGTTAGTGCTCCTTTGGTAAGTGTTTCTCCAATTTTTTTGAGTAGGACCGACTCAATTTCTTTTTTGTTAAGTCGTTGCCTTTCACTCTGGTAGTAAAAGCAGTCACGTGGTCGCGGGGGTCAGTTGTCCCGTCATACTTGGGGACATCAGGCAATTTTGAACTTCTTGGGTATAGGCAAGGGTGCTGCGCTTGGTTTCCAAGGTTGTTGAGAATATCTATCAACATCAATGCCTTTGATAACAGGTGGTACTCCAGGAATTTGCTCGATTCGATCATTTTGTTCCTTCACGTGTTTCTGCAAGGTTAGTAATAAATTTTGTAATTCAGAGTTATTAGTCATACCTGGTCTCGCTTCGAGAGATTCATTAGGAGTGTCTTCCCTTGCTGAGTTTACCAACTCAGATTGGGGATTTTCCACGGTGATGGTATTGTTGGGAGGTGGTGTCAGTGATGCAGGTGATGCCGCTGGTAATCCCCTTGCGAATTCTTGCAGAGTCTGGCTCACATACTCTGCAATCATTTGCTTCACTTGATCTTCTTCTACCTTTTGATCATTATCATTGACGTTGTTATTGTTGTTGTTAGATCTTTCTTGGGATTGTTCCCTTGAACCTTCTGGGGATCCAAGGGGTGATGGAGTCCTATTTCTTTGCTGGTTATTGTCGTTGGAGTTCGACATAGTTCAGAGGATATCGTTTGAAAAGTATACAAAGATTATCAGATTTCCTGTAACGGAACCAATTTGTTTAACCAAAGAATTAGATCCCTTGGCTAAAGCTATTTTTAGGATGAACACGGGTTCCTGATAATCAAGAAATAATGATAATTACGAATGAGTAAGTAAATATATAATAATAAGACGCACAGAAAAATAAAGTGTATTATGTTCGTAGTTCGGATGTCCCTTACAAGTTAACTTTTATTCCCTTATATAGGGAATTCTTCGGTATAACGTCAACCTCTTGCAATGATAACTCATTAATGACTAATTATTACATTAATGTAATGTTACAAAGAATAACCGTAACTGTTGCGTGAAGGTTGTGTAACGTGTGGATCATTAATTGAAGATCTTGGAATCTGCCCGTAGCTCGTCCGGATTCATTCTGACAGTGTCTCTCCCTTATCTCAATTAGGTTGAGTTTCCCGTAGCTGATTACCCGGATTTAGCCGGAGAAGTCAAAAGAAAACAAGAAACCTTAAAAATGTCACCGGCTTTAGCCGGAGAAGTCATCGATCTTACTCAAACGGCCGGAGGTGGCCTAAAAATGGCATGAGGGACCATGCGTAGGAGTTGAACCACTTCAGGTTCACCTAAGGGTGTTAGGGTATCATCAAACTGGCATGGGGTGAAGCAGGGGCCAGGAGATGATGAGAGGACATAACTTCCGGCAAGGGAGGTGGCCGGAGGAGATGAACAGACTCCACTGGAGAGGAGGAGACGAGAAGGTTTAGAGAGAACTAGAGAGATTATGAGAGAAGTGAGACCGGGCAAATGAGGATGGAGGG